>JAITYT010000041.1:21729-32982 GCA_025433975.1 Liostenogaster flavolineata
ACCTTTGTACATTATATGTTTTACAAGGATTTCATTAAAACGACAATTGTTTCTTTTCTGCATTTTATTGAACAGTGCTGTAAGCCTAAAATGCATATCAGGTATAAATTCTACGCGTCAAAATCTATTAGGAACTGGTATCCAAATGATGAAATTCGATTTCTTAGTTTTGAACGATTTTTGATGATTTTGCTTATGTATAGGCTTAGGATTTTTTGCGGTTTCGACCAAAATCTGAAGGTACGTTTTTTTGAGCTTTTTCATTGGTATACAGTACAGAGGTGTATTGTTAACGGTTTCCGGGTGGTATTCGCCATTAAAACTTATGAGCACGTAATTTACAAACTTTTTCCGAAAATTGCGAAAACGTTTTTTGCCAGTCATTTCGTAGGATGTTTCTAGCATAAAACGGACGACGGATATGAATTCTACGCGTTGAAATCTATAAGAAAACACCTACCAAACGCAGAGATTCGACGTTTTGATTTTTCGCGATTTTTGAAGATTTTTCCTATGTATTGGTTTGGGCTTTTTTGCAAATTTAGCCGAAATCTGAAGATCCGATTTTTAAAACCTTTTTGTTATAAACCGATGCAGATGCGTAAAATAAACTGTTTCCATTTGTTAGTTGTGTTAGCCATTAAAATCGATTGATACGTGTTTTACGAAGTTTTGATGAAAATGATGATAACGTTTCTTAGTTGTATCTTTTCGCAGGATGCTCCTAGCTTAAAACAGACAACGGATATGAATGATTCGTGTCAAAATCTATCTAAAAACACCCTCGAAACGAAGAAATTTGACATGTCGATTTTTGGCAATTTTGCCCATGTATAGGCTTAGGAATTTTTTTAGCAACATTTTTTATTTGCGGAATTTTTCTTTTTAAATTTCTTTTGGGACGTAGTGGAAATTTTTTATTGAGCTGCCGTGGACACCTAGGACAGTGTCCTGAAGAAGATTCAGAAAGGATATCCGCCGTGTCGTGTACTCTAGCGTCGGTCACAAGGCGGGAATTAATTCCTCTCTTGGAATTTTTCATTGTCGACACCAGTCGAAGGAGCTGGAGCTCGTTTCCGAGGCCAATAATTACGCTCGCGTACCGATCGGCTCGACCTCGATGGGAAAGGAAGGGCGTCCTGGCTCTCCTCCGCGCCATCCTTCTTTCCATCGACTCTTTTTCCCTTCTCCTCGCCCCTGGTCGTTCCAGTCCTTTCTTTTATCTCCTTCCGTGCTCGCGTGCGTCTCGAAGCATCGAGGAAAAGTCGCCGCGCTCTCCTGAACGATTTTTGTTCCAGGAAAAAAAATCCTCCTCGAATCGCGTTAAGGACGACTGACGAGTTCAAATATCGAACGAAACGACGTCGAGGTATCGAAAGAGCGGTTAAAAAAATTTGTTCTTCGTTTTCTTTTCTTTCTTTTTTTGTATAGGAATGCGCCAATCTTAAGTCGAGATGAAACATTTTCGAAATATCGAAAGATTAAAAAATAAAATTGTTTTTCATTTTCCTACGTTTAAGAATGCACGAACTTGAGTCGAGAAGAAACGTTTTCGAGATTGAAGGAGCAATTAAAAAATAAAATTGTTCTTCGTTTTTTTATCCTTCTCCTTTTATATAAGAACGCACCAACCTTGAGTCGAGAAAAAACATTTTCGAGATATCGTAAGAGTGATTAAAAATTGTTCTTCGTTTCTATTTTTTTTTTTTCTACATAAGAATGCCCCGATCTCGAGGAAAAAAAAAACGTTCATGCGTGTCGCATTAGAACCTCGTTAATTCGGCGAGATCGAGACACCGCGCGAGGCGACAAAACGCGTCGGAAGTCAATTAGGACGGCGATCGGTTCGACTCGATCTTTAAAATCTATCGAAAGATCAAATCGAACCTGTCGTTGTCGACGATTTTTCGAGGATTCCGAGCCAGCCGATTGTTCTCAGAACGCGTCAGCAGCGACGTCGAAAATGCATCGCCTCGATAATAAACTCAATTACAAATTTAGCGCATCCACGCGAATCGCGACTCGCACTCGAGATCGGCGCAGTCCGCCTCGTCCGTCTTTCCACGATGCAAATAAACCGCGACGAATCGACGAAAGAATCGCGAACGGGGTAAGAAAATTCCATCGGGTGGCCCGAGGAGAGAGAGAGAGAGAGAGAGATAAAACACCGACGTCGATGGCGATTACGACAAGGACAACGTCGTAACGCCGGACAAAAGACTGCGAGTTTTAGTTCCGCATGGACCTCCGTCGAGCAGGATGTTCTTTCTCTCGAGTCTCCTTCGTTTCCTTCCTTGAATCGAGCCTTCTTCTTGCTTTAGGGCCGATCGTCGTTGTCGTAGTCCTCCTCCTTCTCTTCCACCTCTTCGTCTTCTTTTCCACCGCCTTGGCGTCCTCTTCTTCTTCTTCTTCTTCTTCTTCTGGTTCTTCAGCTTCTTCAATCTCGCGTTTCCGCTCGAAGCTACCCGCGGCGGCTCGCTTGGTCGCTCGTAGAGCCACCGAGATGGCGATGATGATGATTAATCGTCGCGCCTTTGTCTCGCGATAATGAGATTTCGGTTTGCGCAAGGCGTCCACCTGCTGGCCGCTCCCGTCACGAGCGACGCCGACTGCGATTAATCCGGGGTATGGATGGAAGGATCCGTGGAGGAGAAGAATGCCGAACTATCTCGCGTCGTCGACGGTTCGGCTAAGAATCGGAAGTATCGGTAAAAAGCGGGGCTGGAACGAGCGCGATGGGATTGCTGAACGGTGAGTGAATCGTTTGGATCGCGCGCAACATCGCGTGGAAGTCGATGAAGTTGTGAATAGGATGTGATGGTAGGAATCTCGTGGCGCGTTTGTCCTTAGGGCTGAATAAATCGGCAGTGATCGCCTCGGGAGATCTAAGCGGAAGGAGATATCGAGAGGAGGAATGCGAGAGGAACAGTGGATTCGATTTCGATCGAGGTGATACCGAAATTTGGATTCTTGTGATGGTTTTTTTCGTGACGGCGGGCGGGCGTTTTGTGACATTGCACAACGATTAACGCTTTGAGAGGCATGGATTTTTGTTATTTTCCAATTGGAAATTGCCAAACGATGCGATAGCGCTTGTCTTATTTTTAATGGAAAATTGCCAACTGTGCGATAGCGCTTGTCTTATTTTTAATGAACAATTGCCAAGGGACGCAATAGCGCTCTTATTTATAATCGAAAATTTCCAAGCGGTGCAATAGCGTTCTTATTTTTTAATTGAAAATTGCCGAGTGACCCAATAGCGCTTGTCTTATTTTTAATAGAAAATTGCCAAGCGATGCAATAGCACTTGTCCTATTTCTACTGGAAAATTACCAAATGGTGTGATAACACTTGTCTTATTTTTAATGGTGAATTGCTAAGCGGTGCAATAGCGTTTGCCTGATTCTCAATCAAAAATTACCAAGCGACCCAATATCGCATGTTTGATTTCTAGTCGAAAATTGCCAAGCGATGCAATAGCGCTTGTCTTATTTCTAATGGAAAAATGTCCAACGGTGTCATAGCGCTCTTATTCTTAATCGAAATTGCCAAGGCGGCGCAATTGCGCTCTGACTACAGCTCTGTGCTTTCACAAGCATATCTGTACACTTTAATGACATTTGCATCCAAATTTAAGATCGAAATTTTGTCCCATTAATATAAATATAATGTATACTTCGTTGTTATTTTTTTAGCCTATTCTACATTATTTAGTGTATTATTTTATTATAATAGTATGTATGTGTAAGAATAAACACCTGTACACTTACAAAATATAATATTACTCCAATCATATCTTAATTTACCCAAGACAAAACGATAACTGAATCGGAATTAATCTACCCCAAAAAATCTACGCAGAGAAAATACCAGAGAAATCCAAGAGCAGTTGTGGATTCGCTTTCCATCGCGAAGACGCTCATTCAGATTCGTATTACAGAATTTTTTTGGTATTGGCAGGCGTTCGTCTTAACCCACTGCTCGTTGTTTGAACATTAGACACTGACTGCCTGAACCCTGGCCTCGCTCGTTCGTCTCTGAAACCCAAGCGACTGATTAAAATATTGCAAACCTTATATACCTTCGTAAAATAGTACCTTTTGATGGAATATTTGTCATATACACGTTTCCAAAGCATTGTATGCGTTTTATTTTTCGAAGCGGGAACAAATGCGGGAGAAAATAAATTCTTTCTCTCTTTTTTCCTCTTTTCCAGGTACGTACACATAGAAAAAAAATCCCAAGTTATCACGAGATCGGCAAGCAACGCGTTCCTATCGAAAAGACGCGAATTGGTATTTTCAAAAAAAAGCGCGATTAGAACAAACGACGCCAAGGGTAGTAGAATTCGACCTAACTTTTCGACTCTTTTGTCCGTCCTCTCATTTTTTTTTCGTCGCTACTATCTAACGTCGTAATTCTTCCGCTCTCTCGAATCTAGCAGCGAAAGGTACCCTTGATCGCAACGCGTGTGCCTCCGTAGCGGTATGCTGCGAGGCATAAAAGGAATTACTGTTAGGGAAGCAAGGAGGCATGCGCGCGTACGAATACTGGCGACGAGAACGCAGGGAAGCGTGGAACATTTGACTACGGCCTGTCAGAGTGTCAGCCAAGCCCATCCTCTTTCGCAACGTAGGAAATATTGTAATTGCGCGCGCGCGGAGTTTCCTCCGTGACATACGCCGTGCGGGCGTTATTCCGTTCGATTCCCAAGAGGTTCGTGAACCTCGTGCCCTTGAAACGAATACGAAGACGATTCGACCGGATTAATTCTCGACTAGAAGAGTGCGATTCGCCATATTTTATCGCGAATATTCGAAACGACGCTTAAAAAAGGCGTTTTCAAATGTCCGGCAATCAGAGCATATCGGAGCAAAGTTTGAATCGATGTTATCATCCATCGTTGGGCAGTCGACGAAGCATCGAGCCATTCAGTGTTCAGTGTCGCTCAAACTCTTCCAAAATATGAGAGCTTTTCCATTCGACACTAAAGGGATTTATGAACTTCGTATTCTTGAAATGGATATAAAGACGATTCGAGTGGGTGTCGAGTTACCGGATGTCAAATTTTATCTCGGATATTCGAGACGGTGCTCAAAGTAGACGGTTTTCAATGCTTGGCAACTGGAGAAAAGTTTGAGTCGACTTTATCATTCATCGTTGAGCAGTCGACGAAGCATCGAGCCATTCAGTGTTCAGTGTCGCTCAAATTCTTCCAAGATATGAGAGCTTTTCCATTCGACACTAAAGGGATTTATGAACTTCGTATTCTTGAAATGGATATAGAAACGATTCGAGTGGGTGTCGAGTTATCGGGCGTCAAATTTTATCACGGATATTCGAGACGTTGCTCAAAGTAAACGTTTCCCAATGCCTGGCAACTGAAGCAAAGTTTGAGTCGACCTTGTCATCCATCGTTGAGCAGTCGACGAAGCAGCGCGCCCTTCAGTGTTAATTTATTCAAGTTCTCTCAAAATATTAAGAACCAAATTATTAAAAATCTCAAACTCCTCTTCGAAATTCTCGATACTCTTTCGACTACTCGTTGAACCCTCGAATATTTTCATATTAATCTCACGACTGAAACATCCTAACGCAATCGTAACGTTGTCATGCCACTCGATCCAAATCGAAATATTCACCGTTCAAAATAATAAAAATCCAAAAAACTAAAATTCTAAAATCGTCACCACGTCGATTTTAGAATCTTCGAAACTTCGCGATTAATACGTCGTTCGTGGCGTGCGTTCTTCCCACGAGAATCGCTAGCTAGCTGGCCACCGATTTCTCGATGGATCCTGCGATTCTGAGTTTCTTCCTCTTCTTCCTCTTCTTTCCCATAGGCGTAGATCGAGAGGACGAATCGCGCTTTCTCGGCAGAAAGGGAGAAAAAGGTAAAAGACGAGTCGAGAGGCAAAAAAAAAAAGGAAAAAAGAGAAATAAAGAGACAGAGAGAAAGAGAGAGACAGAAAGAAATGGCAACCGACAAGGACGCAAAGAGGGAGAGAAGACGACAAGGAGTCGAAAGGAGTGGGGGGGAGGGGCGACAGGAGGCAAAGAGACACGAGGAACACGGGGACCCACTTGTAGTGGCATGTCGCAGGAGCCGATTGTTCTCCTCTCCTCGTAGCCGCGTCCGAAACAGGATCGCGAAGTTAAGAGATTCGCCGGCGCGAGCAAAGCGATCCCTTACCAGTGGCAATCGATTGTCCGATAATATCGAGGCTCATTTGTCAACCGCGGCGAGCCGTTTAAATGCAAATAAACGAGGGACGGGACCGCCGAACGATCAACATGGCGCGCGGATCCCCCCGACTTCCCGAGCGGAATCGAGCGTACGATTCGAACTCGGTCGCTTAGCTTTTTACGCTGTCAAGCTCCGGAAGCGTTAGATCGTAAATACGATCGAATCATGGCGATGCCGTGGATAATTATCGCGCGTCGTAGCGAAAAGACGTTGGTAAAATTTTCTAGATTTTCGATGGGCTCGAGATTGAGTCGACTTCTTTGTTTGTTCTTCGGTTTTCTTCAAACTCGTCGTTGGATCAAGGTTGTCATCGGCTTATGTAAGTGTCAGATCGAATACTGTTTATTTGTCTGTAAAATTCGTCCGTATGAAATTTTGCGTAAAGTTTGAATACAATTTTTTATTTTCGATAGTTTCCGATAAAAGATCTTTACTTTTCTGAAATACAGACATTTGTAAAAAATAAGCGTGTAGATTTTGCTCACTTTAACTCGCGCAGCATCAATCTGGAGTATTTATAGATCAATCCTGGTTTTCGAATACGATCCGAAATGGTTCGTCGAGTCGAGTTAAGCTTTTCCATGATTTCCGATGTTGCCAAGAAAGGATCTTGCTCTATCGTGGTTTCGACAATATCGTCGTCGATCAAAGATGGCCGTACAAAGCGTAGCTTATCATCAAGGTCGAAATCACCTGTTTCAAATTTGTCGAACCATCTCCCGCGCGTTCTATCGGAAAGTGCGTCTCCACCAAAAACTTTCACTAAATTTCGACACGTTTCCGTGGCATTTCTTCCTTGTTGGAATTCGTATAAAAAATAGTGTCGTAAATGAACATTATTTATTATATTTATAATTTATTTATTGTTTACACGATTTATTATAATGAACATTAGAAGAGCACGCGTCTATAAATGCAGTGATAAAGAGTGACAGTCATATACATCTTAAATGAACACGTGCAATGAAGAAGTCTTAAAACTTAATACGTCATTATCAAACAGAACTTTCCAGTAGACTCGATATAATTACTATAGAAAATTCCTTGGCATTTCTAATCAACGAACTTGATGGTAAATAAATCAACGCGTGTTCAACGATCGATGTAATGCGTCTCGAAGCCTTCGAGAGGCCGCGCCACGCCGACAAATTAAATCACAAAGGACGATAAGTTCATATCTCGCCTCTTCGGGTGAGACGTTCGATCGTGTCACGTCCGTCGAGATATTTTTTTATTTTTTCATTGTTCCTGCAACGGCTTGCGAGATCGTCGCCTCGTCCTTTCGAAGACGACGATGGTCGATGAAACTCCCCGCGGCGCGAGCGCACCTGTTTTCTTCTTTCCTTCGTTCGTTCCAGGTGATCCACGGATGCCGAGGAAAGACTGACAGAGAAACAAAGAACGAAAGACGGGAGGACGAACGAACCGCGCGCTGTAAAAATAATAAATTAACACACCCTCGCGGGGGTCTCGCTCTCAAAGGCGAACCGCCATTGTCCTCGTTTTATAACGCGGCTACTGTTAATCATATCGACGGCTACGCCGACGTCGTGGCCACGAAATGTCCCGCTCTTATTCGTCGCGTCTGTTCGAACGTTTAGATCGACTATTTGCGCCTCGTAAGTCGATCGTCTTCTCTCGTGTACGTACGTGTGAACTCGTCAAGAAAAAAAATTAGAAAAAGTGGAAATTAGAGAAATCGAAAAAAAATTTCTTCTTTACGTTTTTTTTTATCAGTTTTAGAATGCTCATTTCGTAACGCATCTTTTAACACTAAACGTACCAAGCGGAGTCAAATGACTCTTTTCAAAATTTACTTTAATTATCTATATCGCCTATAAAAATAGAAATTTATGTGTGACTATTTTATCAGTATATGTTGTACGTTATTTTTTAGAAAAATATTGACAATATTAAATATTAAAAATATTTTTCTAAAAATCAAAGTCTGTTACGTAACGGGTCTTTTGACTATGTATGATTCAGTATGATTAGGTATACGAAAATGTCGGTACGTTAGTGTTAGAATGTATCGCGTTTGACTTTGCTAGGTTATTTTTTGAACGCCGTTGTCGCTTTCACGTAATTTGTTCTTTACGTTTTCTTTACCAGTTTTAGAGTGTCCATTTCGTAACGCATATTTTAAAGTGTATCGCGTTTGACTTTGCTTGGTAATTTTTTGAATGCCGCTGTTGCTTTCAACGTGAAAAGATCCTTGAAATAAATGTAAAAAATTCATGGACTGTGGTGGTTGGAAACGAAATATAATAAAAATGTCGGTGACCGAGGAAATGAAGAAGAGATGACAACGGATTCTACTGTCACCTGGGAAATTCAGCGGTAATCCGATCGACGAAAAATAGGGAAATTCTCGATCCTGTCACGGTTCGTTCGTCCTGGGCGTTCGGTTCTTTCGTTCCATTGTTTCAACGGGATTCGACATGGAGATTCGAAAAAGGTCGACGGGTATGCAGATTTTGACCTGCAAGCGTTGCGAATTTTTAGTACGACGGTATCGGTTTCTTTGCATTCCATTGTCACTTACGGGACCGTCGCGCGAGAGCTCTCCAAAAACGCAGGTATTCCTCGTGAATTTAAAAAAAAAATCGAAGGGAATCGTCGCCTCGTGCACGCGCAACGACGGAACGCACAATAGCAGCGTCGCTTCCCTTAAGTCAAAGCAACGTACCGTGAAAAAAGTTTAAACGTAGAATTCCCCTAAAGCAAAAATGTCAATCGATCTTTTGAAAGATGTCGAGACCAGACGTTGAGATATCGCCGTGTCGATGAGAACGTTTACGAACACGCTCTGTTTTTACGTTTTGGCTTATCATGAAGTTTTTGACGCGACTTGCTAGCATTTCCTTTAGCCAAAGCAGGTCCTATTAATCCTTTCACTACCACGAGAGACTATAGTCACCGGTTACAAAATCCCACCTATACACGACGAATGACTATAGTCACTTGCCACGTGATCTCACCTATACGCGACGGTTGACTATAGTCACTGGTCACGTGATGCCACCTATACGCGACGAGTGACTATAATTAACGATTACAAATTACTATCAGACTATAATTAACGATCACAAAATACCACTTACACACGACTAGTGATTATAGTCACCCTCTACAAAATGCCACCTATACACGACGAAAAACTATAGTCACTCGCCACAAGATGCCACCCATACACGACGGGTAATTGAAAATATTTCAACGCAGTGGGCACAGTCACCTGGCAAGATAGTCAATGCATCTAAAATTACAGGACGAACCACAACCTTCCAAACATTCCAACGCGGCGGGCACACTCGCCTATTCCGACTATCTCGCAAGCCAATCAGTCATTACACTTGGAGCAAGTTCCTATTAAAAACTCTACTGCAAAATGCTGCTATCTCAACCACAGCCGGATTTTAAAAACTCTCTCATAAGATGTCGCAATTCCGAACACAGCCAGACCACATTCAATAAAACAAATTTTAGATAAAATATATATCCTATAGTACACTGTATACTGGACATTCGCTAATTCTGCGAATGAGTTCCTAGTCAAGCTCGATACAATAAAATAAAAATAATAAATAGTATATTCACTAATCACAAAATGCCACCTGTACGCGACAAGCGACTGTAGTCACTGATCACAAGGTGCCACCTATACGCGACAAGTGACTATAGTCACTGATCACAAGATGCCACCCATACGCGACTGGTGACTATAGTCCCCGGTCACAAAAACGTAGCCAAAAGTTAAATTACGTGTGCATCCGTGCTTCGAAAAGTTTCATACAGAATATTATCATTAAATATTTATCCTCGATATTATGGTATGGTTATAATTACTGTTTTTATTTTTATTGCACAAAATTGGCAAAAGACTTAGCCTCGAATTCCGAAGATCGCGCGCGCTTGTTAAGCAAGGATATCAATCTTTTCAAAAATATCGAGACCAGATGTTGAGATATCGTCGTGTCGATGAGAAGATTTACGAACATGCTCCGTTTCTACGTCTCGCATTATCGCGATACCACGAAATTTCTCTGCCACGCCGTGTAAATCGCCAAGGACGAAGTTTTTACCGCGATTCGCGAGCAACGAGGACCAAGAATACCTTGCGTAACAGTCCTTATACCTGGCACGCACGCGCGAATCACCTTTGCAAGAGAAGCAAAACGGCGAACAGCGATTACCGCGCTAAAAACTCAAAATACGAGTTTCGTACGTGATCTTCGTACGTCATCTTACACGGGACACCGCGACGTGAATCCGACGATACTTTCGTTGCGTCGTATCGCGGTTTGTACCACGCCTTCCCATGAAACCGTTCGTCAACGATCGTTGAATATCAATATCGATGAAATTTTTTGAAGAAACCAACCGCGTGGAATTATTCGATCATAGAATATCGAAATTATACGATCGAGGCCGTTAAGGCCGAAGTTTCAAAGAATTTACATATTGAGCGGTACAATTACTTCGATCGTTGTTGCTTTTTATAAATACCGAAACATCGAAGGTTACATTAATAGTTTACTGACACGAATCGGACATCGCGGAACAATTCGCGCTCGTATATTGATCGGTAATTTTCTACGGATTATTACGCATTTTGCTGCAAATCGGTTGGAACAATTACGATAAGAAAATTGAAAGTTACGAAGGAACGGAGGAATCGACTATAAATAACTCGCGTTCGCGTACGTCATTCGGTTGAGGGATTAAAATATAAGGATTCGAATTCGAGTCATTGATGAAATGCGTCGCGACATTCGATTGAAAAAAAAGAACGATAATTACGTTCGTACGTAATTACTAAGCGTCACTAAAAACTGCATAAATCGAAGAATTCCATTCAAAGTATTCATAATCGAATACACGTCTAGTCGCGGACGAATTTGACTCAAATTGCGAAACGATGCGATCTTGATCAGATTGGACACGTCACTAAAAACTACATCAATCGAAGAATTCCATACTAAAAACGAAAAATCGAGTTAACG
>JAITYT010000041.1:47771-59818 GCA_025433975.1 Liostenogaster flavolineata
TAATTAACGTCCGCGTAAGCTGCTTAATAATATAACGGTCAAT
Source organism: Liostenogaster flavolineata (assembly GCA_025433975.1). NCBI lineage: Eukaryota > Metazoa > Arthropoda > Insecta > Hymenoptera > Vespidae > Liostenogaster > Liostenogaster flavolineata. The sequence continues at coordinate 47,815 of JAITYT010000041.1, forward strand.
TTGCCACGATTAGCCGGCGTAATGATACACCCGGAAGATAATTTATTGTTAATTATTCCTCGTACGCGCATAAGTCAGCGCACGTCCATCAGGCGCCGACAACTAAATTGACAACTAATTGAAATATTGCTCGCGCCCGTAATCAGAGGAAAAATTATCTCACCGCCGCGCGGTAATGTTAGTGGTCGCGAGAGTACTTAAGTCCTCGCACCTTGTCCTTTTTTCTCCACCCTCGCCTACGTCTTTTTTTTCTTTTTCTTACATCACTGTCTCTCGAACTTTCCCTTCTTTTTTTCTTTTTTTCCTTTTGTTGCTATTGTTTCAAGTTTGTTGACGTATTTTTTTTCTTTTCTTTTTGTTACTCTCTCTCGAACTCCTTTTTACGTATATTCGATCGCCTTCGATTTTTGACGATTTTCGTACGTTTTTTGTTGCTATTGTTTCAAGTTTGTGGACGTAGGTAAGGTGTTTTTGTCCCTTTTAGTGCCGACGTCGGTCTGAGCGACTCTTTTCGAGAACTATAAATGTAAATAAAAATTAAAGAAATTTTAATGGTTTTATAGACATTTTTCATAAGGTCTGCGTTTCTCTATAAAATAGCCTGACAATTTTCGCATGAAATTAGGCAATTCTGCATGGCACTCAAAGGGTTAATATCTCGTATTGATTTTGTTTCGAAAACGAAATTTATTTCCGTTCGACTTTCATAAATAAAATATATCGATTAGAATTATAAAATTCGTCTGAGTTGAAAAAGATGTTTTTGTTCGGTTTCGTCTGGAATTTTACAGACGGATCGTTGTTACTTTATTAATTGGATCGTATCGTGCGATTATCGTCGTCTGCGATTCGACCGGTGAAAGTTAGTCGTTACGCAGAATTTAACGACGCGGGAGAGAATTTACGCTCGTATTTCGTCTCGACTGTGATGCCATCTAATAAAACTTTCGATCCTTACGTAGGTAATCGAGTAAATTTGCATATAATCGTCTCATATTTTTTAAGTAATATTGCTTAAAAGTTAAATTAATTTTGCTTAAAAAGTAATCATCCGTTCGAGGAAAAGCTACTTTAAACGTAGAAGAATATATCTACACCTAAATATCCTATATTTAAGAAATCGTATAAAACATCTTGTTAAAAATTAACTTTATTTATTACTCGCATTTGGACAATAATTAAACTGTTAAAACACGAAGTCGAAATCATCATGATTTTCACCCCTGAAAAAACATTAAGTTTCAAAACGCAAACAAGAACTTAAATATTTCATATTTAAGGAATCGTACAAAGCATTTCGTTAAAAATTAACTTCATTAACTACGCTCATTTAGAAAATAATTTGAACGTTAAAAAACGATATCAAAATCACGATTTTCACCCCTGAAAAAACGTTCTTGCTTAAACGTAACTTAAATATTTTATACTTAAGAAATCGCACAAAGGATTTCGTTGAAACTGAACTTCATTAATTCCACGCTCCGATCGTTAAAAAACGATTTCCATCTCCGATAGGACATTTCGCCTGAAAAGGCAAACAAGTAAAAATCTTTCAACGAATGCATCGCAGTCGTTACCACGCGTTCTATCGCACGACGTGCCGCCTATCTCTTCCTATTATTTTCCATCTTTTTTTCCGAATGCAACGAGTAACGCGCTGCACTCGACCTCGTCTTCCCGTCACCCCTACCTTCCATGGATTTTCAACGGCGTTGTTCACCTTGAGACGATACGTAGCGGCGTCTTGTGCGAACGAGAGTACAGCTAAACCGTGCCGTGCGCAACCATGGAACAGAAGGAGAGAAAAGGGGCTCTGACATTACACCGGAGGTGCGCATAAAGTTTCTTGAATTATCGCGTGGCTCGGCGTGCCCCGAGCTCGCGGGATCCTTACGTGTTTGGAAGAAGGAACGCTCCTGGTACGGAGCCGCGGTGATGCCCAGAGACGCCGATCCAACCTATACTTACCGTCACTGAGATAATCTAGCCCTGGCCTAGCCCGGACCGTAATCCGTGCTACACGGAGAAGCCGCAAACTCGTGCCACGGTTCCCTTTGCTTCTCTTTCTCTCTCTTGCTCACTATTTTCATCTAAGCTTGTTCTTACTTTGTTTCTTCTTCTCATCATGGTAATCCTTTTACGAGGATACATCGTCGAAATCCATGCGTCGATCAAAGACCAATCGATGGACCGTCGAAGATCAGTGGAACAAGCGAACAATTGGTTCGACAATGTTGATCAGAGTAGAAAGTAACGTTGATGCGAGTTTTTTTTTCGTGTGTCTCGTTGAATATTGAATCTTTACTTGAACATTTTTTCGTTTATTCTAAAGTTACAGCATTTAATTATCGATGGATAAAAGCTCTAAATTGTACAGCGAATTTTGGTTTGGTCTTCGCTGAAAAATGATTTTACGCGTTTCTTGGACTCCGTGTAGAAAATAGTTACCAGAACGGAGTCCCTTGGTCGTGGTAATAATCGATCGTCGAAATCTATAAGTTGATCAAAGATTAATCGAGACTGTCGAAGATCAGTGAACAAACGAAAAATTAGTTCGACGATATCGATCAGAGTAGTAAGTAACGTCGACACGAGATCATTTTCATGTATCTCGTCGAATATAGAATCTTTACTTGGGCATTTTTTCGTTTATTCTGAAATTACAGCATTTAATTATCGAAGAACAAAAGCTCTAAATCGTATAGAGAATTCTGATTTGGTCATCGCTGGAAAATTATTTCACGCATTTCTTGGACTCCGCATTGATCAAAAGACAATTGATAGCCTGTCGAAAATCAGTGAAACAAGCAAACAATTGGTTCGACGATACTGATGAAAGTAGTAAGTAACTTCGATGCGAGATTGTTTTCATGTATCTCGTCGAATATAAAACATCTATTTGAACATCTTCCCTCTATTCTAAAGTTACAACATTTAATTATCGAAAAACAAAAGCTCTAAATCGCATAGAGAATTTTGATTTGATACTCGTTGAAAAACGATTTAGCCCGTTTCTTGAACTCTGCGTAAAAAACAGTTACAAGAGCGTAGCACTATATGGATTTTCTTAATCGTGGCGGTGATCCACGGTCAAAATCTATACGTTAATTAAAAATCAATCGATAGACTATTTAATATCAGTGAAACGAGCGAACAATTGGTTCGACGTTATTGATGAAAGTAGTAAGTAACTTCGATGCGAATTTATTTTCATGTATCTCGTCGAATATAAAACATTTATTTGAACAGTTTTCCTGTATTCTAAAGTTACAACATTTAATTATCAAAAAACAAAAACTTTAAATCGCATAGAGAATTTTGATTTGGTATTCGTTGGAAAACGATTTAGCGCATTTCTTGAACACCGTGTAGAAAACAGTTACGAGAACGAGGCACCGTACGGGGTCCCTTGGCTGTGGGTGGTGTGGTATCCCATGAGCGAGAAAGGCACGGCCAATAGGATTGAAACGTGGGTGGTTGTCCGGGCCTTGGTTTTCTCCGTGGCTCTCGCTTCGCGTGGGTGTAGGTTGCACGCTCCGAAGGATGCACCATCTTTCAAAATGGTGGACGCGATGCCCCCTCAAAATCGGAGCGCTTCGTGCTTCCATCTGTTTTCGATCTGCTACGTACGTATTTTCGACTTATTTCGAGAGACAACGGAAAAATCTACGAGAAGAGTGTTTGTAATGCATTTTTTTTACACAACGAATTAATCGTACTCTTCGTGAAATTTCTAACTCGAGAGCGGAAAATACGTTTCATTATTACGTCTGTTCTTCTGACTGCAAGCGAGCAAATCGATAAAATTGAGCTTTTACGAAATTGCAAGAGTTCGATGTGTAATTTTACGATAAGTCGTAGGTATACGTCGGTCGATCGATTTGTCCGAGGCGACCCTGACTTACGTAGCTTCGGCGTACGTCGTTGAATTTTCATCGTAACGTCGCGAATATATAATCGCGATATTTTCGTATCGATTCTATTATAGCATTTTTAGAGACGTTTCGATTATCTCGTATAAATCGCGATTAATTACTTCGATCGATATCCCAGAAAGATTGGTAAAAATAATTTGTACGTTTTGAAATAATTTCAAATGAGTTTTCGTACAGTAACGAAAAAAAATAATATTTCTTTAATATATAATATATAATAATAAAATATATATAATTATATATTGATAATATATATCACAAAAATATATATACTTGGTCTACCGAAAAGTTCTGTCCATTTTGAATTAAAATAAACTAATATATTTTCGATACATTTATTAATATTTACTGGAAAATATAATTTCCATCGTTGCTAACCATCTCTTCACGTATATATCAAGTACATACGTAGAAATGCAATCTTCGAAAGAGTCGATTTCAAACTTGAGACGAAATTATTTGACGCAACTTTCCGGTAGACTTAATACGGTAGATATAATAGAATACATATAAATAATAGAAATATTTTTAAATTGTCTTTAAAAGATGATACTCGTTTCTCTCACGATCTTTTCTATTTATCGTAAGACTTCGAACAACGCGATTATAACGAGGCAACACGAATCTCGTCTTGCCATAGGTCGTGTAACAAAATGATTTACTTAGGCGGGGAATAGTAGTTTCTGAGAATTTTTCTTGAATCTTAATTACAATTTGTACGCATCGCTGATAGGTACGAAGCGGTTCTTGTATCGCGTAAGTAGACAGATTTTCCATCGAAATGCGATCATGATGCAATAGGTACGCGCAGCAACGCGCAAAGGGCGTGCCAAGATCAAACCGGATCGTCGCCATTTCGAGAACGCGCTTCGAACATTTCCTTTTTCTCCGGACTACACGCGACTATCCTCTTGCATCAATAGCATCGAATCATACGAGAGAACTAGTTTCAAAACCAAGGTGGCAGAAATTGAAAATTGTTGACACCATCATACAGTAAATAAGTGAATTACTTTTTATCGTGAAATTACGAAACTGGAACAACACTACGAGTGTTCAATGAGTATTTATTTTTAAATAAATTTTCCAACCAATTCATCAATCAATTTTTTTGATTTTTATTAAAGAAAATAATATACAATATTGTTCAATTTTTGCAGTTCACTTAGGAAAATTCCGACTTTTCTAATGACAACTCTAGAATTTCTTCTTCCTGGAAAGCTTCACCGCCATTCTTAGAAGCTTCAATTATCCTATCCTTTCCTGCAAAGAAACAAAAACTAATAGCTCGAATCACACAAGAAAGGTTGCTTTAAAAATAGGTGGCATATGTTAAGCTAGAAACACTAATATGAATAAGTGAATTATTTTTTATCGTAAAATTGCGAATTTAGATCAGTCCTACGAGTGCATTAGGAGTCTTTATTTTTTAATAAATTTTCCAACAATAATTTTTATTGGAGAAAATAATATACAATATTGTTCCATTTTTGCAGGTCACCTAAGACAAATTCCGACTCGACTAATGACAACCCTAGAACTTCTTCTTCTTCTTCCTGGATTTCTTCACAGTCATTTTTAGAAGCTCCGATTATTCCATCGCTTCCTGCAAAGAAACAAAAACTGGCTGTAGTCGTGAGTATTCGAACATTTGTTACAGTTTTAAATACGGTTCGAATCACGACGAACGAACATCCATCATGCTGCAATGACTACCAACGAATTTTACACGCAACCCTCCGACATTGAATAACTAAAATTCTCGAAGTTAAAAATGCGCGTCGATGCGGTGATTCTCCCGAAAATCCGATCTGCTCGCCCAAAAGAGATCGTTACATCAGAAAACATCAAAGAAGTACACAAAATTGTTATGACAAATCTTAATTTGCATTACCGGGCATTATTTTTAGACCGGGACCTTATCAGCCGATGTGATATCACATATATTTAAAATATTTATATAAATATATTATAAACATAATATTTATTTCAGAAGCAATTTCTATTAAATTAAATTTCCAATAGTTCCAATAAAATTATTGAAAAGAATTATCTCGCCACTGTTCTTCGCTTTTTGTTTGATGTAGTTAATCGATTTGTGCCGCAAATGTCTCGTACAACGATCTAACTAGTTAATCGATCAAAGGAACGTGTAGGCTTCATCTTCCATTACCGGGCATTATTTTTAGACCGGGAACTTATCAGCCGATGTGATAGAAAACGTTAAGTCTCTCCCGGAAATCTCTTTGCTCGTCGAAACCGCACGATTCTCCGATTTGCGAGACTTTCACACGTCCGTCATATTCCACGGGCGAGGAAAAAGTCGGAAAGTCAAGAGGAGGAAGGTCGAGAGAAATCCTTAGGCTCGGTCTCCTCGCGTTCAAGGAGATTAGGATCGTCCGAGGTGCTCGTGACTAGCGGCACTATGCCTGAAACGTCCTGTAGAGATGGCTGCTAACACCTCCGACGTTCCCAGGCAAGGTCTTCGCCATGTCGGTTCCTTGGAAACAATTATGCCTCGTGGGTTATAATAACGAACCGTTCCTCTGGAATCGTACGTATCGTATCTCTGTGTATGCGCTCGTAGACGCGCGTGCACGTCGAATAAATACGCGCACACCGATCCGCCTTTATCGTTGGCGTGTTGCGCGAAGTGCGTACTACGAAGACGGATAGCCTCGTAAATCTATTGGCAGAACGCATTCTTCTGTTTTCGAGGCTCCTTTCTGTTCTCCTTTTGGTGGATGGTTGGCCCCTCCGGGCGCTAACTCGCCCCAAGATTTATCGTCTATCGCCGAAATGCTCCGGGCGGACGGGTTCAACGCGTCGCTTCGAGGCTAGGGGAATCACGGCGTTCCGTTCGGTCGCGATTGTCGCTTCAAGATTTCCGCGAACATAAGTCGAGCAGGGATACTCGAGCAGGGAGATCCTGGTCTAAAGTACGATCACGATAGGATAATGTATTGATTATAAACTGATGTCCGACTTCCGTAGAGATTAGATTACCTACCAGAGCTTGCGCACTGTGAAATAGTTTCGGTAAGTTTTGGTGTAGTTTTGGTTTAAAGTAAACTCTATTGTTGCATTGATGGGTCTTATATATGGTTGGAAAATGGTTGTCAATCTGTGTGTCGTGTAATCGTTATTATCCTGATGTATATTGAAGTAATGAACTTTGAAAGTCGTTACAATAGTGACGAATTTTGTAAGTCGTTAAACTATCGTCGAAGTTTAGTAGCCTCTGTTTCGGCCATTGAATTGAAAATAAACCAAATGACTGCGCATCTGTATTTTCTAGAAGCACTAGGAATAGCTTCCACTCAGTAAAATAGCTTTGGTACAGTTTTGGTTTAAAATAACCTTTATTGTTGCATCGGTGGGTCTTATATATGGTTGGAAAATGACACTGTATCAAGTATCACGATACAACTTTCCCCAATTCTCGTTCAACGGGATCAAGGTGAGTTCTCGAAAGATTCCGGACCGATAGCGATAAAGCGACATCAACTGCGCTGATATCGCTACACACTGATGCTAACTGCTTTTGGTAAATATGCTGCGTGAAAAGAAAAAAAGTAGGAGGGGGCGAATACATCGGACGCGTCTTTCTTACACGGTGCAATTGCAGCTGGGGAAGCCGATCCGTTACGTGCGACCAACGGCGGCAAAGATATGTCTGCCGTCAAAATGGCGGCTTAACCGAGCATCGCGAAGGGGAGCGCGCTTTTCGAAAATTAACTTTGTCATGCGACGTCGCGCGTACGTGCGACACAGGCCACGTGACAGGTGTATCATTGGCAAAACAAAATTCTATCAATTTGACACTGGACGAAATTACCTCAATGGCTGACTCCAAAACGATGGTTCTTTCGTTGGCCTCCTCCAGCACCGGGTGACGCGCCATGAAAAGATAAACGTCAAACGCAAAAAAAAGAAAAATGGAAGAAAGAAAGAAGGGTGGAAACGATACCAGGATACACCGTTTCTTCGAGTAGCAAAACAAACCCCTCGCTGAAGGAAAGGGTCGAGTAAATATCGCATGTTTCGAGAGCTTACCGAAGTGGACCATAAACGGTGCGCTGTCTATCGTCCCGATAATTATCGAAGTAAAACCGTCAGCTTCGCAACCGACATCCAACAATATTACGGTAATCTTGGGAACAATGATACAAGTTGGGTTTCGGTCTCCGGCGCAGGGCATCCCACAATAACGTCATCAAATATTAATACGCGTAATTTCGGTAGTCTCGGCTCGTTGCCTTCGACCCAGACGCGATCCGTTTCGAACGTTGAAAATGTTTCCACGATCCTGTTCAGATCCCGATAATGGCCACGTTGATGTTCGTTGCGCAATTTGAAAAAACGCGCGATGATAATAGCGGCTCGACGACGATCGTCGCCGTAACGAAAGTGACGCCATCGATGGAGTCGCCTAGCTTCGCGGTAATTGTCCATTGTTCTCCGTCTCGAATGACATCTTCGCAAGAGCGTTTCGGAAAATAGATGTCGAATCTCTCGATGCCCGTGACCGCTATTGGGATTCTCGAATCCAGGACAATCGAGGGAACGAAAAATTAGGGAAGATGGGATCAAAAGCACATGCCCCCAAGGTCGTGATGAACTTCTGAAATTCATTAATCCAAAAGTACATCAGGACAATAACAACTACCGGACACAAGATTGACTCACTCCTATCATCGGTGCAATACTGCCGAAAGACACATCGTTTATATCGTATAAGACCCACCAATGCAACTTGGTCACTTGTACCAAAACTATTTCACAGTGCGGAAGCTATTCCTAGTGCTTCCAGAAGATACAGGTCATTCCAGTCATTCGGTTTATTTTCAATCCAGTCGAAGTCCAAGTTCCGACTTCCAAGTTACTACAAAAATTATACTATGGAGGACTATAGCCACCCGAAGTAGCGAGAGGGTTAACGATATTGTAGAATATGGTATCTCAGTTCCGCGCTGAGCCCTTTTTGCCTGACTCGTCGTTCAGGCCATTTGATATTTCGACTAATTAAATAGATATGTCTGAGTGTACCACCGGTGATACACATGGCACGGAACTTGCCAAGGGTAGTCTTCGATGAAAAAGAATCTTCGACGAGCGATGCCAGTTTTTGACCCGTAAATGTGGCACTAGGCTAATCAAACTCTCGCGGTGTCGTTGGAACTTTACGTATTGTTTCCTAGTCGAGGAGAACTAGCCGTGATGCAACTCGGAGGAATAATATCGACAGTGGCCTCGAGGAAGCCCATACACTACCGTGTTCCGACTCTCCTTGCGCGGGATCGGTAATAACCCAATAAATCAGAGTGGCTTGGCCGGTGCAATTACGTCTCTTGGCTGAAACTCGCACAACCCAACCCTTCTCGTAAATATTGCCCTCCTCGGCATCCTCCGCGTAGCCTGTGCGTTCTCGGCTGGTCTCTCGCCTTGTCTTCTCCCCGTTTCTTCTTGCTTTCGTTCTCTCTTTTTCTCGATCTTTCTCTTTTTATCGATCACCAGTCTCTAGTTCTTTTCCGTTGCTCCCACGACCCTCGCACGCCACACAGCATCCTCGCCTACCCCGACCGAACGCGTCGGGGTTGTCGATGGTATATCGTTCTTTTCGTTCTTTTCCTTCCTCCTGCGCCTCCCTCAGTTCCCCCGGTGCATTCTCCATTTCCTCTTGCCTCTCCGCGCGTCTTCGCCCGTTCTTCGACCTAATCCAAGCATGGGAACTCGAGGGAACGAGGTCTCTTGCTCTTGGAGGGGCCTAGAGGGGAGGGGGGCTTTAATTGCCATCGAGCGATCTGTTAATTCGCGAGTGTCAGCCTGAGAAAGTGGCTCGGGTCTGTGAGCATGGTCCAGCCGAGGATTTTGCTCGAGTTAATCTTTCAATTTAATTCAAGTTAATTCTTCATGGAAATGGTCCTTGAAAACTTTTTTTGACGCGATTGGCTAAAGATCAGCCTTTTCTCTGTAGATTATGGATGCTGGGATTCCGAGACGAATTAATAGGCAGAAATTAAAGTCTTAGTTCCGGATTTGAAGGACTCAGGGACATCATAGGCGTAAAATAGTATAGCGCATCGGGATAAGGCGGAAAGATGATGAGGCCATCGATTCTGATCGACGCGGTAGCCTCGATTACCGTCTTGTTGTCAAGATCGTCGATCGCAGACGCGAAGAGGACGCGCCGTCGCCTCGTGTCTTCATAAGCGTAAAGAGCGAAGAGTCTCTCGCTCGACCGACCAAAATTACAGAGCCATTACGTCGCATTGTGACATTTATTATCTTCGGGTAATACCGTGTCATTTAACTGCCAATAATACTTCGCATCTTCCTCGTTGGCAGACGACTCCTACCGCTTTGCCGCTCAATTTGCTGCGTTCGTCGAAGACGATCTTCTAGAAGTTGAAGATAGCGCTCTCGTTTTATTTCAATTCGCGGAAATTGCTGAAGGATTCGCATCAATCTGAAAACATGAAACTTAGAACTCGTCGTCGAGATGTACGTTTATATCCTCGAATTTCTTTATCTTCTTGACTTTAGTCGTTAGGATTTAGATCGCGCAACAAAATGCTCGATGCTTTAACATCTCTAGCGCTCTTAATGTCAGCTAAATCTCGTTCGTCGTTTTAAAGTTCTTCGCTCCACTCGTAATCGCATCATCGAAACATAAATGGATTATGTGTATTTTCTCGTTTTGTACTAGCAGATCCTTACGGTACCACGATTGACGAAGGGGAAAAAAGCGATGCGATCGGAGAGTCTATCAAGTGGCTTTTCTAACCTCAAATCCAAGGCTGAGGCGCGTACGCCTTCGCTTTCGCACGCAACGAACAAAACGAGCGGCAGTCGACATCGAAATTATACGTATAGATGGCATTGATATATAGCCGAGCGGGTTTTGATAGAGCCGACGGGCCTCGTGGCTCGCTATAATCGCACCGCGAAGCACCGTTTTCTTGCCGCGCGTCGACGAGCATCCACCATTTTGAGCCTCCCGACTCTCCGCTAACCGAAAGCCGTCGTCTAAATGTTACGGTTGGGAAGTACCTTAAAACGTACGATCCTTAAAATTGAAAGCGATGTTCTTGAATTATGCAAGGAAGTGAAAAAGTAACGTATTCAAATTCACCGTGTTATTATCCACCCATTTGGCACTGTTATAACGCGTATTTACCTTATCTTGAATTTTTTAATTTCCATAAGTCTTATCTCTTGGCATCGGTATTTCGATTTTTTTTAAACAATGCCTAGAAAATCAATTAGTTGGAAGTTGTAATCAAACGAACGACTTGGTGCAAACTCTAAAACATTAGACGTTACGAAATTTTTTCCGATCTAAGATAACTTTTTAGCGTTATCTAAACATCGACGAATTAACATTGGCGACATTGATAAATTACGATTATTGTTTTTGTATCCTTCTTTACGATCATTTTCCTCGACCTACCGCTGATATGGTGAGAACCTTGTCTAATCTCGATCATGCGTCTAAACGATCGAGGAGGATTCTTTCGGATACCAAAAGTCGCAAACGAAGTTATTCCACGTTGGCGTGCTTAGCACAGGTATCGCGGTAACTGGTAGAACCGTAGAAGGAACCTCGGTCTCGGGATATAAATCTTCCGCCGACAGATGCGCCGCCCTCGAGGTTCGCCATCGACCAACCAACCGACCAGAATTTCTGACGGTACCGCCCTGAAAAACCAGACTCGCCTCGGATGCCGGTTGCATTTGCATGTCATTTCGTAGACGATTACATCCATCTTTGAAGGGTCTCCCCGTCGTTTCTCCCGTTGTCGTCGGAATGGGCAAGAGAAGCTAAGACGTATCGAAAGATTCATCCTACCTTCTAACGTTTCGAAATTCGATAGTAATTTTAACGAGTTCGCTTTAATCGACCCGTCGACGAGCTTAGCCTTCGATCCGGTGCCGTTGATAGAATTCTCCTTTTACTTTTATTCAAACACCATAATTATCGCGGAATAAATTCTTGCCGTATTATTAATATTATCGTCGTCGATTAAGCAGGGGAAGTGCGAGAGAGAGAGAGAGAGAGAGAGAGA
>JAITYT010000041.1:73445-87607 GCA_025433975.1 Liostenogaster flavolineata
GCGCGATCGGTTGTCGAGGAAAACTGCATCCAAAGACGAGCGTCAAACACGGAATCGAATCTAACCCTAGATAACTAAATATTCGTCTAGTAGAACCACCCCTGCCAGTTTTGCGAATTCGAGATGTTCCCAATACTTTTAGCACCTACCAAGAAAGCAAACGCTAATTTTTACCACCTTTGTATTATTTAATTGAAATATTACGATAAATCTCTTAAGATACACTAATTTCTTTGAAATAAATAAGAGAAATGTAAAAATATACTTATATTTAATTCGTAGACTATGAGTCGAATGATTAGTTACGAAGTAACACTGATTTAAGTTTAGATTCTTCTAATAGAAGAATAGAATATTCACCTCCGTCAGATTTGCAAATTCGAGATGTTCTCGACGCTTTAACATCCGCCAAGAGAGCAAATAATGATTTTTACCACCTTTCTATTTTTTTAATTGAAATACTATTAGGTCGTCAAAGATGAAATTTGTAAAAAAAACTATAAATTTCATCTTTGAGGACCCAATATAATACTTCTCTCAAGATACACTAATTTGTTTGAAATAAATCAAGAAAATATCAAAACGTACTTCATTCTAATTCGCAGTCGAATGATTAGTTACGTAGTAACACTAATTTAAGTTTAGATTTGTCTAATAGACACCCTTGCCAGTTTTACTTATTCGAGACGTTCTCGACGATTTTAACATCCACCAGGACAGCAAATGGTGATTTTTATCACCTTTTTATTTTTTAATTAAAATACTATGAGGTCGCCAAGGATGAAATTTGTAGAAATTTTTAGTTTTTCTACGAATTTCATCCTTGACGATCCAACATAATACCTCTCTCGAGATGTACTAATTTGTTTGAAATAAATCAAGGAAATATCAAAATATACTTATTTTAATTCGTAGACTATCCATCGAATGATTAGTCACGAAGTAATACTGATTTAAGTTTAGTTATCCGATCCTGCGCACTTTTCATCCTCTTCGAGCCATATTATCGAACCATTCGTTCTAATCAAGACCACGATAAGAAACGAAGAAACGAGACAACTTACTTTTTCGTCTTAGACGACGTTCGTTCGCCAGCGATTACAACATTTCGTAATGTCGATCGTACTAGCGTCTGAAATCGAGTGGGAAAATGGACAGTCTTCGCTAACCGTCGGATCCGTAAAAACATCGCGTCGAACGTCGTGCAGTTTCCCGACCGTTTACCGATGATTTCTCGGGGGGAAAAAAAAATGTTAAGTACGAAGAAGGATCCCCCGCATCCGTAGGAAGAAAGTTTGCAACCGATAATTGACGGTTCGGGCAACATCGACTAAATTTCAGTCGAGCACAACCGCTCGACCGAATTGCTACTTCGGTGGGCTTCGATTTACCCAGAGTGTAAGTTCGAGGAACTCTTGGCAGCAGTGCTTGCCTCACGGCGCGACGGTCAAGGGACCCGTCTTTTTTACGAGTAGGCGACCTTCGCCTTTCTTACGGCCCGTTTCTACTTCGTCGTTTCCATCCACGATTCTTCGTTTTTAAAGGAATAAGGTTAATACGCGCGAAAACTTTTCCACGACGTCCAAACGCGATGTCTCCCATTTGAAAGGCCAAACGAAATAAAAATACGAATATCTCGAATTCATGGTGTCTAACGTATTCGTGGCGCGTCTTACGAATTTGTGGTGACTTCTGCGAATTCGTGGTGCGTCTTCTAAATTCGTGGTACCTTTCGTGAATTTGTGAACGATTTATCGCGGCGAAGCAAACGAACACAAGACGAAGAGGAACGAGTTTGTACCGAGTTAAAAGCTATCGAGAGCTTTTATTCGTTTCTAGTGGGTTGGCAATTAAGTAATTCCGGATTTTATCAACAGATGGTCTTAGTGCATTCTTTTGTTTCATCAACATGTTCCACGCACCTAACCTATATTGTTTCTTCGTTGTTTGGACTATCACCTTTTTAGTAAAACAATTGTATCGATTAGTTATTTACTTTCGTTTTATCACAATTTAAAAATAAAAGAACAAAACGCGCATTTCAGACATATCGTATTATTTCCGAAAAGGCAAATACGCATCGCAAGCAGACAATAATATGGAAACGAAGCCCTGAAACAAAGGCAGTATCGACATTAATTTGCCAAATTCCATCCTGGTGATTTTTCACTGAAAAATGCGCGACGATCTGGCCGTCCAGTTGAAGACCCATATCAAGGCCATTATTAATTCAGATCGTCGTAACACAACACGTGAGATTGCAGAGAAGTTCGATGTATAACATGCATTCAAAAAAAATTAAAACAGCTTGGCTATGTCAAGAAACTTGATTTAAAATCCCTCATCATATTAAGGAAATTCATTTGACGCAGCGCATTAGAATCTGCGATTCGCTTCTGAAACGCAACGAAATCGATCCATATCTGAAACAACTGATTACTGATGACAAAAAATGAACAGTTTATAACAGCGTTAAACGAAAAAAATCGTAAGTGATGCAAGACGAATCAGCCCAGACGACATCAGTGTCTGCTAGTAGCTGAGATTCGCTAACTTACGAATTGGCGAACGATCGCGAAACGACGAGGAACGAGTTTGTACCCGGTTAAAAGCCATCGAGAGCGTTCGATCGCTCCTATTTTAATAAATCGCTTGGTGCCTTTGTATTTGCGTATATCCGTGGCGTTAGGTCGAAGGCAACCCGCGCACGATCGTTTCGCTCGCAATTATACGCATCGCGAATACATCGGGGTCTAATCACCGCAAATTACATCGTTCGCGTGGAATGAAGTTCAATAGAATTACTCGCTCTACCAACGAGACCGAGGGTAAACATCGGAGCCCTTTTACTCGCACGCGGCCGACTCGGCGAACTTTAAGCGCGTTCCGCGACTATCGCGCGCCAAGCAAACAATTCACGTGTTTGCCAATGGAACTATACGGCAGGCTCGTCTTCGATGGAGAATTCATCGATCGCGTTCCGCCTGACGCCGCGATTTAGACACTGACTTTTTCGAACGAGCCGCCGGTGCGTGCCGCGTCGTGAAATCTACGAGGGACACGCGAAGATCAGCTCGATTATTCGCGTGGTCGACCAACGACAAAATCGTCCTTTCGTAGTCCTTTTTGCGCGTTCGACACTGATTCACTATCGGCAACGGATGCGCGATCGAACGACTAATTCGAGTCGACTAATTCGAATCGGCTAATTTTAGTCGACTAATTCGAGTCGACGAATCTTTCGTCGTAAAGACAATCTACGTTTTCTGTGTTTTTATGTACAACGCGACATCTCGTGCTATGCAACAATTGCAACAATTCCAGTGTTTGCCACGGAATTACACTTGGTGCATCTTCGATGGGGAATTCATTGATCGCGTTCGGCCTAATTTCCGTATTAAAATTCCGCGATTTTAAATATTGATTTTTTCGAACGAACTATTCGCGTGGTTGACCAACGAACGAAAGGCAAACTCGTCCTTTTGTAGTCCTTTTTTGTGAGTCCACTACGGATTTACGATCGGCAACAGCTGTGCGATCGGACGACTAATTCGAGCCATCGAATCGTACGTCATACGGCCGACATA
Organism: Liostenogaster flavolineata; assembly: GCA_025433975.1. Taxonomy (NCBI): domain Eukaryota; kingdom Metazoa; phylum Arthropoda; class Insecta; order Hymenoptera; family Vespidae; genus Liostenogaster; species Liostenogaster flavolineata. The sequence continues at coordinate 77,033 of JAITYT010000041.1, forward strand.
CGTTTTCTATATTTCTGTGCACGACACGCGTGGATACGCGATCGCGATACACCGTCTAAATCGAAGTCGATCGTTTTTCTCGTTTTTTCTCGTTTTTCCTCGACCTCGTTCATACTCGCGTCTACGTGCGGAAGCGATCGAGTGGATCGAAAAGACGCGTGGAGTAAAGAGAAGGAGCAAAAGGAGGAAGAGAGGCTTCGAGGAGTCGTCGCAAAGGCGAGCCTCGGCGTCTTCTAAGCAGGCAACGTTACAAATTAGCAGATAATCAATTAGCTCGAACTTCCGGCGTGCTTGAGCAAACAAATGACAGAACCCAGCGCGCGGCTCGTAAAATTTTGGGTAATTAAAGGCCGCTGAAGGCGCGGGGCGGGGTCGGACCTAACCTCGCTTCTTCTTCCGGCCGATGGACACACAGAGTCGGTCGTAGGTGCCGCGCGCAAAAAATTCGCCAACTTTAATTTCACCGAAGGCGACAAAACACGTCTCGAATCTACATATAGATGGGATCTCTCCCGTAATAGAGACGTGCCTCACGAATTCCATCGAATTGAAAGCTTTTTCTCGCGAGAGCTCGACGCGCGAGGACACCGCGAGGATTCGGAGCCAACCGAGGCGAGGCACGAAGTCTCGTTCGTCCTCTCGTCACGTGCCATTTTTTACCAATTGCGAAAAAGTCGTGCGATCTTCGAAAGGTTTGATCGAGCATCGACAAATTTCTTGTCTCTGTAAAATATTATATTGGTATTGATAGTTTTATTGATAATTTTGGAAAGTCGAATTCTCGCGTCGTGAAATATCGCGTTCCTTGATTTTTTTATCTTTTAACCTCTTAAGCGCGGCTGAATTTTGCGCGCAGGTGTTTCTCGACTCGAAATACACGTAAACGTACAGCGCTGCAACGTGCGACGGACAAAATTGTTTTCTACGCGAGCGCGTTGGAACGAAATTTTTGATGATTAAATTATCGGTTTTCTTTCAAATACGACACGTATGCTTCGACTTTAATCATTTTTTTTTAATAATTGATAATACTTTCGAGTTTTATACGTCGTCTATCCGTGAACATCGGAATCTTCCGATTTGGAAGAACTTAGTATTCTCAATTTTTTTACTTTCTTCTACAACGGGTGTTTTTGTTTGCGTAGTTTGAGATTTTAAAATCTGTTTCTAAATTGTAGCAAATTGTTCTTCGTTTTTCATTTCGAAGCGATATTTTGAGGTTAGAGATTCTCAAAAGTTATAAGGATGCGGATCGGCATGTTAAAAAAAGCATCTGGTATATTTATTTAAACGAAAATTCGTACCTGACACTGGCGTATCAAAAACAAAGACTGGGTATTCTGTCTGTATATTGTTAACACTGTTATAAAATGTAATGAAAACAGAAAAAAACGATTGTTTCATCGGTTAATTCAAACTGTGAGTCATTAGACTGAGCCAATATAATGGCGCGTCGTTCAAAAAGATTAAATCCACGGAAGCCACTATAGTGGCTCATCGTGCCTAAGAGTTTAAAATCGAGATGCGTGACTTCATTCTTTTTTACGGCTACGAGGTTAACACGGAATCTACAACGCGAAAATTTAATTTAATGAAGTAACTTCAAAGTTCGTTTTCGTACGTAGCTGAATCTTTCGCTTTGACAGTCGTGAATATATCGTTAACGCAACGAAACAGAAATTTACATTGAACAAGTTTCGACGTTCAATGCGACAATTTCACCTAACGAAGAAACTTCGAACTTGAATTGAAACTTCGCCCATCCAAAAACGTCGATCGTAACAGAAGTATAATCAAACAACAATAAACGAACGAATATAGATCGTAGCTTAATCTAAATTCGCTTTGCATTCGCAAATGTATCGCTTACGCGACAAAACAGAAATTTACATTGAACAAATTCTGACGTTCAATGCGACAATTTCACCTAACGAAGAAACTTCGAACTTGAATCGAAACTTCACCCATCCAAAAATGTCGATCGTACGTGGCTTAATCTTTCGCTTTGTTATTCGCGAATATATCGTTAACGCATCGAAACAGAAATTTACACTGAACAAGTTTCGACGTTCAATGCGACAATTTCACCTAACGAAGGAACTTCGAGCTTGAATCATAACTTCATCCATCCAAAAACGTCGATCGTACGTAGCTTAATCTTTCGTTTTGACAGTCGCGAATATATCGCTAACGCAACGAAACAGAAATTTACACCGATCGAGTTTCGACTCTCTGCGCGACAAGGCGAATCGAATTAGGAATCTTTCTCGGCTCGATCTCGCGCGCGGCGAAGATTTCCAATATCCGACGGCGGAATCGAGCACGAACTCTCGATAGCTCTCGATTGGTAGGTGGCGGAGATCTTTGATCGATGGCGCCGGAATCCGAGGAACTCCGCTTGAACTCTCGTCGAAGCAGGACACATCGGCGGATTCGGGCTATCATTATCCGCATCTGCCACAACCGTCGAGATAGAGAAGAGAGTCTGTAATTACGGCCCTTAAACGTTGTGTATATTCCTGCGTTCTTACGTCTTCGGTCTTTGTTTCCGTGAGCCGCGGGTTCATCGTATCGTCGTTAGCGGACCTCGTGCCCAAGCTGATCCGAAACTGCCCATTTGAGGTGCTCCGTCGTTCGTTCGACGTCTTTTCGGCCCTTCTCCTCCTCCTCCTCCCCCAGCCCCTCCCTTCACCGCTGCCACGTACGAAAGTAACGCTTTCGTGGAAACGAGACATCAGGATGTCGTCCTTCGTCCACTGCACCAATTTGGGACGAGACAATCGAGTCGGGCCTAATCGTCTGTGGCGACCGTTGCATCACAGTTGAAACAGACGCGGTTGGCTTCTTCTGGTGAACGAACGTTCTGGTAGTTCAGAAGGTTCTAGAAGAAGCCAACGGAAGAAACACAATGTGCGTTAGTGATCCGTCTTGATGCCTGTTCTCGTCGTAGGGGAAAACAATAGACGAACGTTAAGTTTTTAGATCGTCTGGATGGGTGTATCACATCGGCTGATAAGTTCCCGGTCTAAAATTAATGCCCGATGACGTAAAATAAAGCCTATGCGTTCCTTTGATATCTTTAGATATTTTGATATTTGACGAAATAATTTTGTGAACTTTTTGATGTTTTCTGATGTTACCACCTCTTTTGGACGACCAGAGCGTGGCACATCAATCGGTGTTCGTACGACCACATTTAAATTTAGCAAACCAGTCGATAATGGTCGATTTTCCTAGTGCAGAGTCCGGATAACACTTATCGAGCCGAACTTTCGTTTCAACGGTGTTATTTTCCATCAAGAAGCAATGTTTTATCAACACACGAAATTCTTTTGTTTTACTAAAATCACTTTTGAACCACTAAAAAAACTTTTGAACCAAACGTCGGATCGTCATGAAACTTTACATCTATTATTCGAAGGTTAGTACTTTCTAAAAAAATATTAATTTTGTATTTGTGGCACCATCTATCTGTCAGACCGGAAACTTATCAGCCGATGTGTTAAAAACGCGGGATTTTCTTGGTCGTCAGTCGTCTTGATCTGGAGCCTTTGCCAACTACTCGCCAACTTTTTCTGCCTTTGTAAAGCACGGTATATAATAAAACATAATATAATTAAATACAACGAGCTCGGAAACGGCCAGAACAAGTCCGGAGACACTCGCCGTCGCAAGACGATCGTTGCCATCGTTCCAGCGACGGCGAGACTTCGTTCGGTACGGCAAAGCTGCTCTCGAAGAACGCGAACGAAGAGCGAAAGAAATTTTTGACGCATCGTTCAGTCTTTTTTTACTGGCAAGTTCGCAATTTTTCCAATGGATTAAAGAAATCTCACAAAATCGGAGAACATGAACAAAAAATAAAGGGAATTTTCCACGCTTTATTCAGTCTATTTTTATTCGTGTGTTCGCGATTTTTCCAATGGATTAGAAAAATGTAACAAAATCGAAGAAAGCGAACGAAGAACGAAGAAAATTTTCCACGCTTTGTTCCGTCTGTTGTCTCCAATAATCCGTAATTTTTCCAATAGATTAGAAAAATCCGACGAAATCGACGAACACGAACGAAAAGCGAAAGAAATTCTCGTCGCTTCGTTCCATCTATTTTTCCTTGCGAATTTCTAATTTTTCCAATGGATTAGAAAAATCCGATAAAATCGACGAACACGAACGAAAAGCAAGCGAAATTTTCCTCGCTTCGTTCCATCCATTTTCCTCGAAAATCTGCAATTTTTCCAGTGAATTAAAAAAATCCGACGAAATCGACGAACACGAACGAAAAGCGAAAGAAATTTTTAGCGCTTTGTTTCGTCTATTTTTCCTCGCGAATTTCTAATTTTTCCAATGGATTAGAAAAATTCGACAAAATCAACGAACACAAATGAAGAACGAAGAAAATTTTCCATGCTTCGTTCCGTCCATTTTCCTCGAAAATCTGCAATTTTTCCAATAAATTAAAAAAATCTGACAAAATCGACGAACACGAACGAAAAGCAAAAGAAATTTTCCCCGCTTTGTTCCATCCATTTTCCTCGAAAATCTGCAATTTTTCCAATAAATTAGAAAAATCTGACAAAATCGACGAACGAAAGGGAAAAAATAGGAACGACAAAACGAGGCGATTCTCGAGCGGAGCGTCGGACGCGCTCGCGAGGACGGAGAAAACGATCGAAAGCGTAGAAGTTTCGATAGTTAGCCGTAGGTACGTGTAGGTCGATCGAGAACGGGAGTCCGTTCGATAACTAGAAGGATCTTATCTCGCGGGCTCCCAGTTTCGAACAGGGTCCACGTACCTCGAGCTCTTAAAAGGTGTACCCTCGAGGAACGATCGTGCTTTGAGGGCGCCGCATCGCGCCAACCACGCCTCCTCCACCGTTATTTACCTCCGTCCTTTTCGCCCTTGCGGTTTTATTGCCTCCTTCTCCATCGTTTTCGAGGTTGGTCCACCAAGCCCGGGAGCGATAGATACCTTTGGCATCAATAACGACGCGGCCCTTCTCCCGATGCCTCGCTTCTTTACGGAGAATCATGGACGAACTGCCCGCCACTTTTTTTTACGTACTGGCAAAAAACCGTGCCCCACTCGCGGCCCTTCCCAAAAAGTAGAACTCCATCCTCGTCGCGCTCTTCCTCGCTTCGGTCTCTCAATCTTGACGTCTTCAAATTTTGGGAGGTCATCGAAGGTCCTCCGAATGGAAAATCGTCGTTTGCTAAATAAATGATGGAAGTCTTCGGCTAAGAAGAGTTTGCCGTGGCAAAAGCAAGAGAAAGTTTCGATCTTAGGATCTTAAGGGTCATCGAAGGTCCTTCGAATGGAAAATCATCATTCATTAGCCGAAAGATGAAATTCTTAAGCTAAGAAGAGTTTGCCGTGGCAAGAACAGGAGAATATTTCAGTCTTAGAATCTTGGGTGGTCATCGAACGTCCTTCGAATGGAAAACCGTCGTTTATTGGCCGAATGATGGAAGTTTTGACCTAGGAAGAGTTTACCTAGGAAGAACATTTCAATTTTAAGATCTTAGGAGATCGTCGAAGGTCCTTTGAATTGAAAATCGTTATTTGTTGGACGAATGATGGAAGTTTTGACCTAGAAAAAGTTTGCCGTGGCTAAAACGAGAGAATGTTTCAATCTTGAGATCTTGGGAGGTCATCGAAGGTCCTTCGAATGGAAAATCGTCGTTCAATAGCCAAATGATGAAAGTCTTGGACTAAGAAAAGTTCGCTGTGGCTAGAACGAGAGATAGTTTCAGTCTTATGATTTTGAGAAGTCATCGAAGGTCCTTCGAATGAAAAATCGTCATTTGCTGGACGAATGATGGAGGTTTTAACCTAGAAAAAGTTTACCGTGGCTAGAACGAGAAAATGTTTCAGTCTTGGGATCTTTGTAGGTCATCGAAGGTCCGTCGAATGGAAAAATCGTCGTTCATTAGCCAAATGATGAGAGTTTTGGGTTAAGAAGATTTCACTGTGGCTAGAACGAGAGAAAGTTTTAGTTGTAGGATCTTAGGAGATCATCGAAGGTCCTTTGAATTGAAAATCGTCATTTGCTGAACGAATTATAGAGGTGTTGACCTAGGAAGAGTTTGTCGTGGCTAGAACGAGAGAAAGTTTTGGTATTGGGATATTGAGAGATTATCAAAGGTCCTTCGTATGAAAAAACGTCATTCATTGGCCGAACGATCAGAGGTCTTGTGCCAAGAAAAGTTTGCTGTAGCAAGAACGAGAGGAAGAATCGTTTACGTAACGTTCCGATAGCATCGATCATTTTATGCCATTTTATGCCATTTTTTCCTGCATCCGAATCGATCACGGTCACTCCTGTTGCAGAATACGCGCGTGTGTCATAAATTATGTGAATTCGTTCGTCCTGCGTCATGTATGAAACATTAATCGGACACGCATTTCTTACCGATGAAGCTATTAATCCTTCGACTTCGGCTGACTTTGAGACGCACCGATTTAAATATTGAGATATACTGTAGAAATTCAATTTTTTGTGAAGACATATTTCAATGATCAAAAAACTGAATTTCACAATATTAAGATATTAGTATTTACTTCCTTATATCTGCAATGAATTGTCATATAGGCATGTTTCGTGTCGCAAGCGCAAGCGCGATGATCGAAGAGTTTATAACGATCACGGGATAACGTCGGTGAATTTTTACACGTGTTCCTCGATACGTTTTAACGTAGTTTTCCCGGAAGTTTCGCAAAGATTGCGAGAAGCAATGCGAATTTACTTACGTACGTACGTACGTACGAGTCCGTGAGAATTTACGATCACGTCGGCAGAAAACTGCGCACCGTCGTTCCTCCTTACGTAAGGCGAGTGATCGCGAGTTTTTTTCAAAGACGATAAGTGGAAGATCGATTCGCTCGAACGCACCATAAACTCGAGCTGCGATGAAAATCACGGTAGTTACTACGACGAGGTGTTTAATTCCAGTGCTTCTGTGTTATCGGAATTCGAAACAGAATTCCAAAAATTACGACGTGGAATATTTATTAAAATTACTGTCGTACAAAAGCGAACGTTCGATTGTTTATCGACGTAACGGATTCAATGACTATCGGATAGTCTATCGAATGATATTACGTTGTTCGGAAAAAGTTCGCTTTGACTTTAAAAATCGAAAATCGTTATAAGAATTATCGAAAGACTATAAGAAAATAGTCTTTCATTTTCATACAAAAAACAGAAATTATTTTCCGGACAATCTAATAATTTATGATATTCGTCGTCGAATGTCATCCATAAACCCTGCGAGAGCTATTTTCGATTACCAATATTTTAGGATTTAAAAAAAATTTGCCTTACGAAAATCGCTTAACTTCGAGAAAAGTCAGCGCATCGAACCGTGGAGAATTTTGTTGACGTATCTACGTTCCGACTCTCGTAATCGGTGTTACGTTTCTACAAAAGATATAACATATATATATACAATATATAAAATAAATTATTATTATTATAAATTAATATTAAATATATTAATAATATAACATTCAATAAATTTAATCTGCAATAAGTAATATATAATACATTCATAATTATTTAATGTTCGTATATTAATAAATACTTATAAATATTACAAATGTGTAATTAAATGTTAAATTATAATTTATACATATATTTGTCTTATTTATTATATTATTTTATATATAAATGTGTGTGTGCGTGTTGTGAATTTCTTAATCGAATTAGTCCATTCGAAGGTATAATTACGACTTTGGAAAAAGTTTCTAACACATCGAAGGATTCGAGGGGATAGCCAAGGATGCTAGGAATCCCCCGGAAGGTATCGAATTTTAATGACGCGCCTCGATGTCGGATACGATCCGTAAGAGTTACGTCAGGAGAAGGATATTGGTCGACGGACGTTGAATCACGAACGATACAACGAATAACGCGCCGCTTCCTATCAGCGATGGAATGCTCGTCGATTCCTGTCTCTTCTTCGAAATTCCAGCGTCGAGTACCGAAGAGGAAGGCATATATACGGCGGTCGGTTAAGTAAAAAAGGCAAAAGAAAAAAAGAGAGAGAAAAGAAAAGAAAAAAAAATCTCGCGAACGTAGCGCACGACGTCGTACGTCGTGTTTCCGCACGCACACCTCCGCACACGAAGCTTCAAGCGGATATAAATCTTCTAGGACAGTGATGCTCGTGCCTCCGGCACGTCGAAGGAGCCGAGGAGGAATCCATCTCGTAAGGTGCTGGAGAACGAAGCCGGGGAGGCCATCGAGGAACGCAAAGCCGCGTTTCGTTCCGGCAGGCGGCAATTAAAATTCGAACTTAGAAGCCAGCTGTCCCTACTGCCGCGATTCCACGAAAGGCGTTCTTAAGAGGGTCGTTAGATGGTTACTACTGGATTCTAGAGCATCGTTTATAGCGTTACGCGAGCGACAGTGTCGTCTTTCCTTTCGAGACGCGAAGAGAGCGCGCTTTCGCCGCCATGCCGCGTCTCGTCGCTTTGACGAATTCGTACTCGAAATTCGCCTCGTGGTGATCCCAAAAGGACGATCTTTTCGTTGGTATTAGGTCTCATTTAAAATCCGAGTTCAAATCTCGTTGAGAAAAGTGTATCGTAGCAAATGGAGCATATTTTGATCGAATAAACGGCTTCCGAAGAAAGAATATCCGAATCGCGATCTGACGATATAATTCTATTTATATTTCTCTTTCCGAAAGATCTCGGCTGTTTTTTATTTTATATTTTATTTTTATAAGCCTCGTAACAGGTTTCTTCTCAATTACTATCTGATTCTCTAAAAAATTTCCCTTTCATTTTTCTCTTTTGACATTCCAAAAAATAGAGCAGAAGTTATAACACAAAAAAGTTTTAACTATTCGTCGCTACTGAAAAATTATTTGATAAAGAAGAAATGATGTTCGAATCCCACACGCTTTTTTAGATACTTCGTTCTTGAAAAAGGATTTTCAACTAAACACATGTCGCGAAACATTTCATTCTAAACGTGCTTATCTTTCGTTATAAGAAGATAGAAAACAAAAAACCTTGTAGAATTTTCCAATAAAGATTATCCTGTGGTGATACATAAGAATTTCTTTCTAAATGTAATAATCTTTTACTACGATAAGTACTTCGATTGGACGGTCAAATCGTCGCGCATTTTTCGGTGAAAAATCACCAGAACGAAATTTGCCAAACCAATTTTGACACTGCCTTTCCTTTAAGGCTTCGTTCCCACGTACGGCACGTAACTTCTTGCGTGCTTGCGATGCGTTCTTGCTTTTTCAGAAATAATACGATAAAATATATCTAAAACGCGCATCTTGTTCGTCCATTTTTAAATTGAGATAAAAACGGAACTAAATCGATACAATTTTTTCACTAAATTAAAGATGTAAGTCCAGAAAACGATAAAACAATATAGGTTAGGTGTTTCGAACTCGTTGACGAAACGAAAGAATGTGCTAAGACATCTATTGACAAAATCCTCAATCGCTTAGTTGCCAAACTAACTTTCTTACCGCAAAATCTTACCCACCTAATCATCTCGAAAGCCATCTCGATTAAATATGGCAGAGAGGAAAGCGCGCAAGAAAATCGTCCTCCTTCCGAGAGCCTTCGTCCTTCGACCCTTCCTCGCGCGTCTCCCGCGAGAATCAAGAAGGGCAGCGACTCGTTGGCCGGAGCGGGCGTTCACCAAAATGGCGTCCATTCTTCGAGCACATCGGACGCCTCGCGCGAACAACGACGATCGTCGTAAAATCAGGTCACAGAGTAGCTCGACGCACTTTTTCACGCGCGAGCTCGTCCCGGAATCGAATCGAACGATTATGCGCCATTTTGATTTTACTCATCCGATGATCGTTCGGAGACGCAAAATCTTGCGTTTTCTCGCGGATCCGGCGGCCCTCGCGAATCCGACTACCAAAATGGCGGCTGGACTATCGACCTCGAAGCCTCGACGCGAGCTCCGCGATCGAGTCTAAAATCGTGACCGGTACGATCCCGAGATACCGAGGCTAGAACGACGATAATAAAGGCATCTACGGCGTGGAACTTCGACGGAGAGCGGAGCACACGAGGCGGACAGGTGTAACGCGCAGCGGCAGTAGACACCAACTGATCTCACATAACAACGGCCGATAAAATTGTTGCGTTTCCACCAAAAATTATCCTCTTTTTTTCCCTCGCGGTATAAAAAGTACAAAATTGTGGTAATTTAGTCCCCACCGCCATGCCGGCAAGGCTCCGCTCGCAGCCGACGGGGAGAGGAGAGGCGCAACGAGCGTACGGGTGGAAGGAGGAAAGAGTTAGACCGCGAAAGAGAGAGAGAGAGCGAGAGAGGGGAAGGGAGAGATAGGGAGCAAGAGAAGGACGATGAGTTGGAAGGAAAGGAAGAAGGATCGAAACGACGGAGATGGCGGTGCCGTGCGACGGAGAGGAGCCAGCGGTAGGAGGCGAAACGAAGGCCTTTTGCCCGTGAATACACCGCACTAACAGCGCGAGACAATTATGGTTCGATATAGCTCACGTTAATGGCAATAGCTAAAGCGGCTTCACACGCTTGGCGCTCCGACTTCGCTCTCTCTCTCTCTCTCTCT
>JAITYT010000041.1:94631-108288 GCA_025433975.1 Liostenogaster flavolineata
ATCTGACCGAAAAAGTCGTCGAGCGCAAAGGGTTAACAATCATGCGAAGTGTGGTATCTCTCGAAACAGTCTGAAACTTGTTTCGGTACAAGGCATTTCCTACATTCCTATATAGTTTCACTTCGTTTTTCGTGTTTGGTGCAGACTCTACACCTTCGCTGTGGATTCTTTTTGGCATTCGTGGGTGGAAATATTTCTCGGGAAATGTTTCCATTGCTTTGTCTCTAAACGATCGGGTGTGCTTTCAACGGACATCGTTCCGCGTTTTTTATAATCGGAATATAATTCTTCCTCGTCATCGGATAAAATTATACGCTGATTTCGAAATGAAAAAACAATCTCATCGAAGTCACTATCGCTGTCACCACTATCGTATTTTCTTTTTCTATTTGACGAAATAATATCGTTAACTTCACTTTTGCTTTCCATTCTATGATAGAATATGGGTTAAATATTGACAACCGTACGCTATGCGGTGCAACGATAATCTGCGCAAAATTACGTGAAAATCTTGAGAAATAGATATAATAAGAAAATATTTTAAATAAATAACTTTGTAAAACTTACGAATATGTAACTTGTATGAATATATTTTACTTAATATTTACCCGTAGGTTATTAAAAAACGTAATAAAATAATATGACATTTTTTGTCATATTTGTCGAAAAATATCCGTCAGTGAAGGTGTTGAGCACGCTCCCCCCTCAACGCGAGATTCTTCTGCCACGGGACCGAAGACATTGTCGGACGATAGTTTTCCTCGCGGAGCGTACGATCGTTTTGCGAGTTAATGAACGAATCTTATCCGACACATCGGATAGGACATTGCGATAGCCGTACGCGTAGCACGTCGTAAAATATTGCACGGCAGCACGAATCCAACGATGAATTACACGATTAACTTTTATCGCTCCGTTCTTCCTGTAGGTTGGCTCCGACTGTCTTCTATCTTGTAATTTTGGGGTAAGTCGGATGCTATTTCATCTCGGGATCTCTTTTACCCTCTGCAACTAAACGACGACAACAGAGAGGACGAGGAGGAGGACGAGGGCTCGTGAAACGCGTTACGGTTTGACGTCTCTTTCGACGTGGCGATTAACTCGTTTAAAATTTCCTGCGAATATACGCGGGCACGTGGATGACACGTTTTCATCGCGGTTGAAGGAGCATCGTCGTAATTCCTAAGCGGATATTTTTACTCGCGTGTAAAAAGCACGTATATATGCGAGTGTCGAGATAAAAGTGGCTCCGTATATCGACCAACGCGCTAAAAAGAAGAAATTTCATTTTCATGCGCGGAAGTAAAGATTTAAAAGTAGAGTGTCGTAGAAATTTGATATAAGGTATCTTTTAGTTGGTTCAGATACGTCGATCAGATACGTCGATGTTCCAAAATCGTCTATTTCAACGAACATATCGATTCGACCTCACGAAAAAATTTTCCATGGATCGACACGCGATCGAGATACGCGCTAGTAAATGAAAACTATACAATATCAATCATATAACTAGCATATGGTAATTTTGGGACGAAGAAAATGCAGCAGAGGAAAAAAAGTGCTATTACGCGCATCCATCGTGTTCTTGTTTTTCCTTGAATTCCAGAATTCCTCGAAACGCCCTCGATATGATGAAATTTTTGCGTAGACGCTCAAAGTTCACCTATTTCAACGACCTCGTCGATTCTAACTGTAGAATAAAGAAAAATTGCGACACGAAGCGCCGTTCCGTGGACCATTAATAAAATAAGTAAAAAATCGACAAGGGTATTCGTGCCCCCGTCCGCCATCTTTCTTTGAGCGGACGAGATACGCGCTAGTAAACGAAGAGTATACGATATCAAGCATAGAGGTGTATTATGTTCAATTCAAAGAGATTGCAAGAGAGGAACAAAGAGACGCTAATACGCGCATTCATCGTGTTCCTGTTTTTCCTTGAATTCAAGAATTCCTCCAAACTCCCTCGATATGATGAAATTCTTACATAGACGCTCAAACCTAACCTATTTTAATTCGTCGATTAAAGCTCTCGAATAAGAAGCAAATAAAGAGAAATTGGAACCATTAAAAAGAATGAACAAAAAAAAATCGGCAAGCATATTCGTGGCCTCGTCCGCCATCTTTCATCGTGCGAACGCCCGTGAAAAGGATCGACACGCGATCGAAAACCCATGCGTTCGTACGAGTACGACGACGATATACGAGCTAGTAAACGAACGGTACGCGATACCAATCGTGCGAGAAAGGTAACACTTAAGTTACTTTTGGAACCAATGGACGCAAGAGAGGGAATAAAGGGGGTGCCACTACCCGCAAGCATCGCTTTGATATAATAAGCAAACACCAACGTCCGTCACGATCACCGACACACGTGACGCTTTCGAAGAGAATCGCTTGGCCTGGCCATCGCCGTCGTCGTCGTTGTCGTCGTCGTCGTCGTCGTCGTCGTCGTCGGGACGCTCGCGTGCAGTCGATCCAAGGTGGAGTGTTAAAACCAGGCGTGATACCGCTTTTTGCGGGTTAACCGACAACGATACCACGGCAGCAGCGCGCCTCGCTAACGGTCATGCGATATATCAGAGGGGGCCAACCTGCGGCTCATTGAAGGATTATTCGTGGCTCTCGATAAATGTGCCCGAGTAATTTTAAAAAATTATTATCGTTCCGTATGTGTTTCAAAATGTCTTTCAAATTACTGTCAACAAATATCAAAGACTAAGCGCAACGTTGTAAAAACTTTTTTTTAATACCTTTTTTGCATACCTTTCAAATACGTATTTATACGTAATTTATAGGTAAATAAATGCGGCTCGCGAAAAATGTCAAATTTTGAAAAATGGCTTGGACTATCAAGGAGCTTGGCCACCCCTGCGATATATAATACATTGGCCGACTTACACATACACGCCTACAGGATCCCATAGTTACGCTGTATGTATGTTCTACACGTGCGTGAGCGTATGCGAGTGGATTTCGTGCGTCAACTTCGAGGAAACTGCTTTCACCAATAAGTCAACTAGCGCGTGCAACGATCCAAGGTAAAAAGAGAAGGTTGAGGAGGAGGAGGAAGAGGAGAAAAGGAAGAGAAGGATATAGAAGGAAGAAGAGGACAGAGGATTTTTCTTTCATCGACGAACGATCGAAGGCAGTTGTACCACGCCCTGCCGGCACGAGATGAGAAGTATGTTGCGAGGCGATAAGCTCGAGCGCAACCTCTACGTAAAAGGCGTTATTTATTGCGTCGTCGCGAATTGCTACCAGTCGAACGGCAAATGCGAACGTCATCGCACCGGATGCTGCCTACCGCGATTCTCCGTAATCGGTGAGATTGAAAATAGAAGGAGTCGTTTGCCCGGAGGTAAAAGCTTGATAAGACGCTCCTGAGATCTTCGTGAAACGAATTCGTGTTACTATGCAGACTCTAATCGCAAAGACGACTACGACGACGAAAACAACGATGATGACCAGGATGGAGAATAAAAGTCTGATTACCTGTGGGGTTTGTGCTCGTACGAGTACGAGCATTCGGTCAAATTTGCATTAGGAAACGATACGGATTGGTGCAGGTATATATAGGTATAATTGTTGTATATATAGGTATGTATAGGTTGTAACGCGTGGCACGATGCAGCTGTTATTCAAAAGCTAGTCCCGTCATTTGTCACGAGCGGTTAGACGTTTCCCCCATCACGATATCGCGATAATCGTTTCGGACATTAAGAAAGAAATATCATCGAGGAACGCGACTGGTCGCAATGCGTTCGATAGAGGATCGAAGGGGTGGTGTTGTATCGGCGATGGATTGACACTGAACGTACCGGAATTTTTTTAGTCAAATTTAATCGAACGATCTCTTACGAAACGATGGTGATTTTTAGAAGAAAAATTGTTTATTCGTCGAAGGAAATAATGTACAATATATAGTAATAAAATAGTCGAACGTATGTTCCCGTTTTTATAAGCGGTATAAACAATTGAAGTAGATTTTGAAAAGGGTCGTTTGACTCCGCTTGGCACGCTTAGTGTTAAAACAGCGTCGAGTCACTGTTTATAATTCTTATTATACGTCTATGATAAAAATAATGCAAATAAATGTAAAATATTTTTAATAATATATTTTATAATATAAAAATTATATAAAATGATATAAATAATATAAAACGTAAAATTGAAAGTTAATAATAAAGATTATAATATTATACAATATTATAATAATATAATGTATAATAATGTAATAATATTATATAATATAACATAATATTAGAGTATCCTTCGATTGGTATACAAATGGAGGGCGTACGAAAACGTCGGAAAAATAAAATCATACGAAGCCTTTTAGCGTCGGACGCAAACGCAAAGATTGTCTAGGCGCAGTGAAAACGCGGTAAAAATAAAATTGCATGTAAAAGTGCAGCTGAAACTTATCAATTGTTATGAAAAAGTTGTGGCGAACGTACTCCATCGGAAGTAATAGGTACAGATTGGTTTCGATGATTGAAACATTGTTATTTATTATACAATGACAAAGCGATTTATAGCTGTTGCGATTCGACCCTTTTTTGTGCGGACTATTGTTTTGTAGAAGATCCAATCATTATTTAAACGATTAAAAGGAACTTGTAAATAAATAATAAATAATTTCTTGCTTGTATTCCTTTTTTTCACGAAGCGTCTACAATATGTAAATAGTAAGTAAGGAAAAGTAACGATGAAAAATAAATAAACAACAAACGTAAAGTATGCTATAAAATCTAACTAAATCTCTTGAAAACAAAAATTCTGTATTGTTTAGAAAAAGACATTTGGATTGGCATACTTTTCGATGTCGCGAGGTTACTCGCAAACTGTATTAGACGGAGTAAAAGATTTTTAACAAAAGTTACTTCTTTCGACGAGGACTATATATCGTTTAAACGAATAAAAGAAAATTACAAATTAATGGAAATCAATAAAATATATAAATGATAAAATGAATAAAAAATTAATTGAATTAAAAAAATGAAATAAAAAATAGTTAATAATTTCTTGTCTATATTTCGTCATATTCGAGGAAGTGGTCTGTGGAAGACAATTCAGACGAAGGAATGCTATTGTCGAGGAACACGATTTAAGGATACGACAAAGATTCGAACGTAACACAACATTATTTTAATAATCGCTTAATAAATTATTAATTAAGTGTACTTACCTGATGTAAAGAAGAGGCGACTTCCAGCCGGGTCTTGAAGGTTCCAGCGGCGTACCATTGCCTCCGATGAAATCACGTTCATGAATTTTCTTGCACTTCGAACGCGTACTACGATATCACTTCACTTCGCTTCACTTCACTTCACTTCGGGACGCGACACGACGCGAAAATTTGTCGGAATTACGAGTATTATTTCACCGATGTTCACGCGTCGACGATCGGTTACGAACTGATACCTAGATCGACCGAAATAATTAAAAAAAAAGTGTCGTGTTCGGCGAATTGTTATTGTTGTCATTTCGTTAGTAAATCACTTATAAAAACTCTTATAAGAACTTGTCTCGTTTTATTTTATTTTTGTTATTAAGGAACACTCCTGCAAGCAAAAAATGGCATCTGATAACTGTATTTCGATGGTTAATGTTTCTACTTCGATCTGACGTAAGAAATATTTATCGTAGCCGACAAAATAGGACAAAATAAGGAAAAAATAAGACAAAATAGTTACAACATTTAACTCTTTGGGACACGGAATTTTAAAAAATAAAATAAACTCGTGTTGCACAGAAATTTAATTTCTTCTCAAATTAAACATAATCGGTTTATTTTTATTAACAAATGATTAAGAATCGCACAATATGAAAACAAAAAAGATGATAATTATTCAATTCAAGTACTAAAAGGTGGGACACTTCCACGTCCTTCGCGTTTCTCGAAACTTGTTCAAACGATACTAAGGTGAAATAATTATTAATAATTATTTTTATTTATATTTCAGATTCTATCGCACTTATAATTATACAATATACTTCTTACATTTACTTTACTGTAGATTTATTTTATTATTGTCCTTTCCAAATATACTGCTTACCAAATATACCAAATATAATACTTGTTAGTATTATTATAGATGTTGTTATCATAATTATATCATTATATTTTGTACAGTCGACATCAAATAATCGCAATTCCATAACCTTAAATTCATTTTATAGGATATTAATAAACTAATAAACAACAAATATTCTGTTTTTACGTTATTTCAAAGACCAGTCATTTTCACTGCTTTTGGTAGAAATAACTTCGTTTTATTTTCGGTAGTTCAACCGTTAATCGAAACTTCGAAAGAAATCGGTGACCGTAAGAACATAGTCGAGTTCAGAGCGACGTTCGTTCGCGCAAGGTCGTACGTCGATATCACTTGGATAATTTACGAGGAAAGCGAGCAAGGGCGAAATTTCGATCGGAAGTCTCTCCGGATCGTGGCGACCTATCGAGGCGGATGGGCGCGAAAGTAATCCACTTTATCCGTCACACCTCGTGACCCGAGTCACGAGGCATTGATTTTGCATTAGCGCGAACCCGACGAAGACGTTCGTCTTTTCCTTCGTTGTCTCATCGGCGGAGGCTTCGCCTCGTCCTTCCTACGTCGAGGCTCGATCGGCGATGGCCGCTACCACGGCGAAGCGCGTGTATTCCGTACGCGAGGCGGCTCGTTTCGTAGGCGAGAGCTCGCGTGCGCGTTTCCTTCGGCCCGTTGTACCGAGGGAGCGAGACTCGACCCGGAAGGGCGCAGCACGCGAAGTCGAGGGCGGCGGCGACCGCAATGTTAGATTAATGGCGGATGTACTTCACTTTTGGACGCCTATATCTATCTCTCGTTCCCTTGGAATTCGACGGAAATTAAAGTTCCCGCGAGCGACGTTTCGTACGTACGAACGAACCCACGCGATCGTAACGCGACGTTTCGTCCTTTTTCTGTTATACTTCTCCTCCTCACTCCATCGAAATCGCGTACGCTGTTTCAATTTTTTCCGAGTCACTATAAAGTGTACCGAATTTTCTCTCTGTTGACTTCCATTTTTAATACCCTGTAACTCACCACTGAATGGAGACAAATAAAAAAAAGCGAAAGAATTTTTTTAGCGTGAAACGTTACCTTTCCAACGAGCATAAATCTAAAATTGTTTGATCGATACTTTACGAGATATCGATTGCTACAGCCGTCTATCGAAAAAAAATGGGTTTCTTTTTCCCCAATCCAATATTGTATGTATTAGGTTAGTACGTATTAACCCCTTAACCTACAACTACGGGCATAGCTCGTAGTACGATGGTTGGGCCAAATATAAATATTACGGGAATAACCCATAGTACGATGGTCGGGCCAAATGTAAACATTTTCGTTTTTATAAACGTAAATCGTAGGTTAAGGGGTTAAATGTCGGATTTTCTTTACACGCCAACGTTTATTTCCCTCTTTTCGTTATGCTTTTGTTTTTGGCATAACCTCGTCTACTGTCCATTGCCTCTCAAACGCCGAGCTTCTTTTCGAATCCAGCTTTTCGCCAATGGTACGAAACTGATTTATGGTCAATATTCAGATTCGAAGCATTGTCTTGAGTACTTGCATGTCGATTTTCTTCGATTTATCTCACGATTTCGTCGACATTTTCCACAATTGGTCGACCAAAGCGGACTGCATCTTTAACATCAAATTTTCTGAACGAAATCGCGCGAACCATCTACGGGCTGTTAATTTGATAGAGTACCGTCACCGTAACGGCACAAATTTTTTTACGAGCCTGAATCGCGTTAGCACCTTGATCGAAGTGGTATCATAAAATGTATCGAATTTCCTCGGTGATAACCTTTGCCTGGAACCAGCAATTTTAATAATCTTTCTTTTAAAATATGCTCTGAAACGTAACGTTTCAAACGCCGCTCGGTACAACACGATTCCATAAATATTTCCAGAGATATGCGACTCTAAAGCCATCCGTGCATGAAAATGTGTAATACTTTTTCCCCAACCTAATATTTTAAGAAAGAAAAACAATAAAAATTGTTAGTTCATTTGCGTACAATAAATCGTAAAACGAGTAGCAACGCATCATCCGACATCGTAATTTTTACATATGATAGAAACAATTGCCGAACGCACACTCATGAAACTAAGTATTAGTTCTACTGGAAAGTTCTGTCGTTTTTGAAGGAAAAGAAACCAATACGTTTTCGATAGATTAATTAATATTTCCCGAGTAACATAACATAAAATAATTTTTACGCTTGCCGACCATCTCTTCTCGTACATATCGAGCACATACACAAGAAATACAATGGCCGAAGGAGTCAATGTTGAACTTCGTGACGACGTTACGTGACGGAACTTTCCGTTTGACCCGATATAAACCACGAAAGCCTTCGTGGCGCCCATAGGCGCTATCCATAGTCTTTACTGCACGCGTATGTGCGCCCACACCAGTCAAAGTGTCAAAAAACGAGCAACGTCTCGAAAATGGCGATGGATAGCTCGAAAAGCTCGTGAATAGATGAGACTCGATAAAAGTTGGCTCGGATCCGCGTGCCGTCGTGGTCGCGAACGCGCAGCGTAAAGCGGCATAAACTAACGCGCAATAAAAAATGAAGAAGAATTATAGCCACCGTGTCGAAGGGCCGACGTCTCCACGCGAAAGGGACGCCAGTGGTGGTGGTGGTGTTGGTGTTGGTACACACGTCGATGGGCCCGGGGGCCGACGAACGAGGCCGTAGGAGCTCGAACGGGAGATCCCAAGCTCCGATCGTGATAAGATGCAGCGGCGTTGTCGGTTGACAAAGGGTCGTAGGAACGCCCCCTCGGATCGGACGTGCAACCGCTCGCGGGGGCGTCCATATTAAAATTGGCTGTTCCTGCTCGCTCCCTTCGTCCCTTCCTTTTTCGTCGTCGTCGTCGTCCTTCCACGATGCCGGTGCTGCGCCTCACCGCCGCCCTGTCGCCGATCTTGTTTATTACCGGCGCGTACGCTTACCAGAAAATCTACCGCGCGTGCGGCGCGACTTCTCGCAGATTTTCGATAACCGGCAAATTGGTTTCGTTTCCATTTTAACGAGATTCCCTTCCGATGCGTCCAATTTTCCGCGTTATTTCGCGGATTCGTTAGGCTTCTTTAGCCTGGAGTCGTCGGATTTAATATCGTTAATTCCGCTTTTTTGAATATCTTCGATTTAAGCGTCTTGGTTTGGTCGTAGCTTTTTATATTGAATTAATTTTTGCGATAATTTTTACGATTAATTTTTCATTAATTTTATTCGAACAACAACATTTTCTTGGCGTTTGAATAATAAATGATTTATTTCGGAAGCCTTTCCCATTATCATTTTTTTAATGATGATTTCAAGATACTTTACATATATCAATGTATTGTGGACCTAGAAATTTAATTGAGTTTTCATATATTTATACGCTGTATAAAGTAGAAAGTAAAATTATTGGAAAAAATTATTTCGCACCTTTCTTCGCTCGGAGTTGATCGATTTGTGCAGTGAACGGCTCACATTTATGAGATTTCCTCTTATTTTATAAAGAACGATTCACTCTATCGTGGTTCGTACTGTTCTTAAGGAAGGAAGAGAGGATATAGAAAAAGGTTTTTTTTATCCTTTTCTTTCAAGAGAAAAATTGTCTCGAATTATTTTAAACGAGTTCACTTGAATTTTTGAAATTCGCGCTAATATAAGATCGAGCGATAAATAATTTAAAGCGGTTTTCTCGCCTATGCGTCTCTTACGAGATATTTCCGAAAACTGGAGGCATTCAAACTTTATTATGTGATTTTAAACGAGTAAAAATTTGTCGTAGAATTTAGAAAGAAATCAATTTATTCGTTAAACGTATAACTTTTCTTTTTCTTCATTTTTATCGAATGACGTCAGAAATATTTTATGTATTTTTCTATCGATTATCAACATGTGGGTTTGTTCATTGCACTTGGTACATTTGCTACGGACGATACGCGGAATATTGCAATATCGACCGGATTTTTACCATTTTATTTTGCTGTATCGAGCTCAACTAAGAACCCATTTTCAGAGTTAGCGAATATCCACTGTACGATAGACTACAAGATATATTTTTTATCTAAGGTTGAACAACTTGTCTTATTGAATGTGGTCCGGCTGTGGTCGGAACGGCGACATCTCGCGGGAAAGTTTCTAAAGTCCGACTGGGACCAAAACAACGACATCTTGCGGGAGAGTTTTTAATTAGAACTCGCTGCAATACCGACAAGTGCTGCCCTCTGGACGCGTAACTGTTAACTTTTTAAAAACCGCGACATCTACGACAAAATCGACAACGAGGGAATGCTTTGTACTTGTCGCATTATATTTTTCGTTCTGAAGTTTTATTTCACACGAAAATCATGTTTCCTCAGAGTTCACAAAAGAAGTATTGGATGTTCAACGACGAAAGCGAGCTAACGATATTAAGAGAGAAAACAAACGTGGAATTTATCGAAAGACACGGTACTAACATGTCTGTAAGTTATACGTTTATATCGATATCGTTTTTTAAACTATATAAAGTCTGTATACAATTCCACATACGATTAACTTTGTAAAAATATAAACTTTACATACAATTTCACACGAATCGCGCACAAAGACCATTCGCCTGAAAGAAGTATGCTCCGATTTAAAGTTGAAATTTTAAGGTTATGCTTACATTCGTTACCGTTGTACAGTTACAGCCTCACATATATGATTCTCTCCTTATTCCTTTATTACACGAGGGTACGAATTAACGTGAAAATTTTTTAAATTCGCCCGATTATTGTTACAATAAAATTTAATCTTTTGACGATTTTGAAGAATTCTCTTTTATTTGTTTCTCTTTTATACCAATCGTCAAAGCCAGAACAAAGGGAGGAATACTTTCTATCGTGTACGGAAGAACGCACGCTCCTACGATTTTATGAATTGCAATTACGAGACTTTTGCCGTCGTTTTTCACCGCCGATGCCTCGAGCCACCGTAGCGACCGCCTTGCATTACTTCAAGAGATTCTACCTCAGGAACAGCGTCATGGATTACCACCCGAAAGAGATATTGGTTACCTGCGTTTATCTGGCGTGTAAAGTAATTACAACGTAACCAGATCGGCGAAGCAATTTGCTTCTTAGAAACAGCCAGGATTTACTTAATAACACAGTGACGATCGAATCTTTTCCTAGGTAGAAGAATTTAACGTCTCCATATCTCAATTCGTCGCGAACATCAAGGGAGATAGGGAAAAAGCTTCCGATATTATATTAAATAACGAGTTGCTTCTGATGCAACAGTTAAATTACAATTTGACTGTTCATAATCCGTTTAGACCCGTAGAAGGATTGATGATCGATATAAAGGTTGTTAATTTGACTGTCGTGATTCTCTAGAATACGACAAAGAGCAAACAATATCCCTATCAATTTTTTAGACACGATACACTTCCCTGGAAAATCCTGAAAAATTGAGACCTCACATAGATGAGTTCTTAGAAAGGGTTTTTCTCACGGACAGCGTGCTACTGTACGCCCCTAGTCAAGTCGCGTTAGCCGCTACTTTGCACGCTGCGTCCAGAGCGTCCGCCAACTTGGATAATTACGTTACGGACATATTATTTTTGAGAGAACACCTGGGAGGAATCATCGAAGCAGTCAGAAGTAAATATTAGATTGTTCGAAAATTCGTTTTTTTTTATGAAAAACTGTTGGGAAAAAACGGAATCACTTTCCGAACGACCTGATATAATAATCACATGCATTACCAGGCGTAACGGGACGCAATTATATTTGAAAACGTTTATCCTTAGAAATTCGATCTATGGCAAAGTGCGTGGAACCTCCATCGCGCGAAACTGTGCGCGCATTGGAAAAAAAGCTAGATAAATGTAGAAATCAAGAGAATAATCCCGATAGCGAAATGTGAGTAGTTAATTGTGAGATAATGGCTGCGAATGGTAATTAGGTACATCCGAAATTATATTTTCAGATACAAGCAAAGAATGCAAGAGATGTTGGATGAAGAGGATTTACAGGATAACGAGAAATACGCAAAAATTATTCTAGATCAAGCCGCGCACGACGAGAAGACATTGGGAGTTAACAAAATCTTGTCCTCGCCTACCCTTTGAGAAACGTCGTGCCTTATAACTATTATAAAAAGATCGAAAATATTAGGTTTCACGCTGTAATTATCATTTCGCTTTATTCCTTCGAAATATCGATTAATTTATTACTTCATTCCGTACGATGATACATTTGTACAAATACCGTATTCCTATTTCTCACAATATCATTTATCGATATATATCTTCTTTTTGCGAATGTACATATTTTTGACATAATGTGCTCCAAACAGTAGTAACATAAGAAAACTTGAAATATATATATATATGTATATACACATATTACTGATACAATACTATCTATTCCTTACATCAACTATGTATTTTTACCGTAAATGCAAATATAAATATATGTCGTGTCTTGGTAAATTTATTTTAAGTATCTCTTTATTTTAAAAATAATGAGTGTCTCAGAATCGTCTTCGATATTAAAAATTTTTTTTTTTATTTCATTTTAAAAAATTTTTAAAAAGGGAATCGAACAACTGCCTTTACGCTGGCAAAAAGTGTTAGAAAATGATGGGAATTATTTTGTTGATTAATATTTAAGATTTCTTTAACAAATAAATGTTTTTCGCCATTTTGATTACTTTTCGATCGCATTTTTCCGACATTTCACACAATTTTAAAACGAATCGTACGCCTCGTCGCGTTACGAGGCGTGAAAATCTAAGAGTCCTGATGCCTAAAATCTAATCTTTGCGTTAGGTGATGCGTGGGATGACTTATGGGTATATTTGGGAAAATCGATGATTGCTGGCCAGTTGACAGATTACTAGGTAACGGCTGTACAATTGGTAAGGCTGGAGGTAGTGGTAGCGGCGTTAAATGTTGCGGAAAGAGAGGCACCCCTGGCTGTGGTTGTCCCGGGTAATTAAAGAACCTGGTATAGAAATTAGTCGTCATATTAGAGAAGTTGCTCTTACTGATGCTCCTTGAGCGCATCGAAGATTCGTTTAATCATAATTTTACCATAATCTATCCCCGACGAAGATCGGCCGCGGAGCTGGTATTCCTAAACTCGAATAGTATTGTTGCGCCAGCAATTCCACGTCATTGGTGTACTTTCGTTTCCATTTCGTTCGTCTATTTTGAAACCATATCTTAATCTGTAGAAAAAAAGAAATTGTGATCTACAAAAATAATATTTCAACGTAAGATGGACGTTTTTATTATTCGTATTCTTTTAAATTTAATTTAAATTCGCAATTAACTTCTTTCTGAAAATCATGTGGCCGCTATATTTTAATTTTCGAATAAAAAGGTACTTCTTGCACGTTCCATATCGTCGCAGTTACGCGATCAACGAAGATATAAATATTTTATGCAGAAAGAAAAATGACGGAAATTTTTGCTAAATTTATAAGGAACGAAATTACTAGATAATACAAGTTTTGGCAAATTTCTTTAATCTCTATCGATTAAAAATTTTTGTTAGCAGGGTGAAAAATATATGCCCCGGGTGAGGATCGAACTCACGACCTTAAGATTATGAGACTTACGCGCTGCCTACTGCGCTACCG
>JAITYT010000041.1:130725-148776 GCA_025433975.1 Liostenogaster flavolineata
TATGGATAGAAGAATAAGATTAAAAATAAAAAGGTATGTGCAAGATTTAAAGATTTATTTTCGTACGATATCAACTTAATATTTGTGTATTTATTATGTTATTAACAGGATAAAAGGGTTATTAGATATATCGAAATCAACCTCTCAAAAAATATGTTTTTCATCTTTATGATCCTTGTAAATTCATAAAACTGATCATATTTGGTCCATATTTTATTTCTGGATAACTGTTAAGTTCGAGCAAATAGAACTCGAAAAATGAACATCTTAGCGAATTACATTTTCTTGCAAATCTATACAAGAGTGCTTTAATAGCTACCAAAAGATATTAAACACAAACTATAAATGAATATAATATTAATATCTAATACTTTTATGAATAACGTCTTGCATTTTTAGATGTTGCATGAACTTCATATAAACATTCGCGGTACTTTCAATTATTTGAAACGTAATTACAATTCGCTGAACTATTGCTTACATTTGAATAACTTTTTAATGTTATTTCAACTAAAAAAATTTACTTAATTTATTACATCATAGAATGCAATATAGTATATAACGTATATCTTACACGGAGATACTATACTTGTGCTACTAAATATTATAGTACGTAAGTATTATACGTATTACAGTACGTACTTTCTATCAGCATGCTTATAGCCACGTAAGTATGCGTTATATAAGGCCATACGAAATATAATTTTAAAGCGCTTACAAATATTTACGTTATAAACAGATTTCGTAAATTTCATTGATGCGATGAAAAAAATAAAACGTTCGGTATAAGGCGCGTATACAGAGTGAGATGTCTGAAACAAAGTACCTCGTCTGCTTGTTTTTATTTGTTTCACGAATTTTTTGTATTTATATCACGTAAGAGAAAAAATGTAACTTAAACTATATTTTGATGGTGAAGATATTTCAGTTAAATATTGAATACGTAGTATCACTTTATAACTTATATATTTTTCTTTTTTTTTTCTTTTCTTTTATTAATGGGTAGTTGAAATATATCTCTAGTCGATATTGTACAATGCAATACAAACATTCCTTGTATAATGAGATTGATGAATTTCCCACATCCATAAAATATTTAAAAATTACGTTATATAATCAAAAATTAAAATTTTTATTTAGCTATTACTATTATTATTATTATTATTATTAATATTATTATTATTATCATTATCATTATCATCATCACCATTAAAAGCTTAAATTTAATTTAATTTAACGATCGAAAAGGCGCTGGTAAGTATGGTGCACGATTAGACTTTCCGATAGAAATGAAAAGTTGTGTAGGACATTTATATTTGAAGAATTTTCAAAACGTGTCTTCTTAACTTCGTATCTAATTAATATGTCCCTTCAATGTTCATTTTTCTATGTGCTCACGTACGTAAAACTGAGAAGTAATACGATGGTTGATCATAAGGGATTTGTATTATTTCACATTTGTTGCGTAGAGTTACCGTTCCAAGTATTATTTTCGTCGTTATCATCTCTACCTGAATGCAATCTATGCACGTTTCCCTGTGCTCTAATCGTTGTTCCTCCTTGATTACCTACATTCCTTCTAAACAAACTAATACATAAATAGCAGATTCATTCGTTATATCAAATCACATATAATAATTTATAAACATGAACTTACCCTAACGCTTGAGTTACGCTCTGAAAGTTCGACGTAGCAGTTCCATTTGAATTATTTGTTTCATCCGTACTAGATTGATCCTCCGTATTCCTATACGTTCCTCCAAAGAAATATCCCATCAGATAGTTATAAATACTAATGATAGGCGCAAAGAACGACCACATAAAGCGAGAAAAGGGATTAGCATCTTGAGACGAAGTTACCATCGATGAAGTGTTACTCTAAAAATGCAATTTTAAACAAAGATAATATTTTTAAAACGAGTTAGTTTTCACATATATTTCCGTAATGTCTGTGTCATATACTTAAATCTCTTTTTATAATGTCACTTACATTTTTTATAGGTAAAATTAAGATGACCGCAGTAGGAACCAATTCCAGTTCTATAAGAGTTTTATTGTCATCCTTGTTTGTCAATTCTCTTCTAGGAAACGACGTAGACATAATAAATTGGCGAAAGGGTAACTCAATATTTTCGACTACGTATGTCCGCAAATCACGCAAAGTACTCGTCGGTGAAAATTGACCCGTATACGGATTACCGGATGGTAATTTGAACTGAATTCTGGTCACGGTAGCTTCGCTCGTCAAAGGCTTCTGTATCTTAGACTGTTCCTGACCAAGTTGTTGCTGCTGTTGCTGTTGCTATTTTAAAAGAACGCATTAAACATTCTTTTTCTATCAAATAGCAAAATATAAGAAATTAACACATTCGATATCTAAAGTCGATTATACAAACCTGTAGAGCTAATTCTTTTTGTTTGCGCTCTATTTTATCTTGAGCGATCTGTTGTCTGACTCTCTCCCTCGCTACCGCGTCAGCAGCTTTTTCTCTCATCGTTTCCTCGTAGGCTTGTTTCATTTCCAAATCGTGTTGTTTTCGTCGCAACTTCTGCACATCCTGTCCCACTTTACGGCGTTCGATCTCTCTTTCTTTGGCTTTCTGTTCTTCTTCCTCTACTCGCTGTTTTCTTTGTAACTCGATCAATTGACGCGCTCTTTCCAACTTTTCCTACAAATGCGATATTTGCCATTAACATTGATATTCAAATTACCTTGTAATTCTACACGGCTAAGAGTATCGATAAAATTAAAATCATTCTAAATAAATCAAGACCTAACATCGAAAACCAGCCCGTACCTCGGACGTGAGTTCCATAGTACTATTATCTAATTTATTTTCAGTACTAGTGCTTGGCGCTTCGGCTTCCGTCGAATTTACAGACGATTCGTCTTTCGTCGACTGCGCTTTATTCGAATTATCTTCCGTTGTTTCGGCGGTAGATTTTTCCGGCGTAAGATCGGCATTTATACTCGTTTCGATATTGACTGCTTCGCTCGAGACAGTATCGTTAACGGAGGGACCGGGAACGTCGGCGGGCTGCGTCGCATTCTGCTCCGCTTTGATTAAATCGACGGAGGAATTTTTCTTACTCTTTCCCACTTTGTCCAAAACCGAATCAATCTTAGAAACAAGTTCTTTCGCTGTCATATTTCCAGCGATAACTTCCAACGGTATACCGTTGTTGCCGATGAAGAACAAAGACGGCACCGGTACTAATCGATCTATGTTTAAAAAATTATCGTAAGGAAAAAACTTGCCACGAGCGTGAAAAATTTAAATAGAATTTAAATGCACGTAGATAGTACGAGTTATCGATCGAAAGGATACACATCTGTGTGAAGTATCTGTACATCTCCGAATCGCTTTCTAATCTTACAGATACAAAATCTTCTTGTTCCAATTTTGAAGAAACCTCTGCGACGTCAATCGTTCTGGCAATCTGAATCGATGTGTCATCCTTTCCTGTAAGCATATTTTCTAGAAGCTCACTGCGACGACGATACTACGTATTATCGACTTTAATTTACATTTACTCGCTTTATTAAACATAATAATGATAACGATTATAACAACAAGAAGAACAACAACGCCAGGTGAAACATCATAAACGTAATATAAATAACGATCACTCGTACCTTCGATAAATACAACGAAAATTGCCTTTTTAGACTTTGACATGCTCACAGCCTCGTTGATGCTTCCCTCGAACCACTTCATCATTGACAAGATACGTTGAATATTACTTTTATACGATTGATCAAATTTAAAGCAATGACGTAATGAAAAAAGGGGTACTGTAACTACTATAAATTTTCCGTCGCGATTGACGTTTTAAACTTGAAGTAAAACGCTTATAGCCAAATCACTGATACGTGATCGAGAGCTAGAGAAACATCGAACTGAAGTCAGTGTTCTTATCGTTCCTTGACGATCGCCCCTCCACGCCACAGCCGACCCCAAAATTATTAAGGCAGTTATTTTAACGGTTTCGCGTTTTCTTTAAGACGACTCCGATAAATTCGAAACGTTACGACAGATCCAAAAACTCGAATATTTCAATTGGTGATCGTTATCGCGTAACGATAAACCCAACTACGTGTAAGCTATTCGTTTATCTCGGACATTTGTCGTTGAGTATACACCCATTCGTTAAAGGTGATAATACGAATCTATGGGAATCGGGCCGGAATAGCTCGACCACGAACGAGGAACGCGGGATTCGAACCACTTTCGTGCGGTGGTTAGATGGTAAATAAGGATGCGTGATTCTACGTAAGGATCGTCCTTAAGTCCGATTCCTTGGATTTATTTCCTTCTCGATCGACTCACACCGACGACAAAATGGCTCACGTTCTACGCAGAGGTAGATATAAGTCAGAATCACGATTCGTTACGTTCGATAAAAAATTAGATAGATTTAACGTGGACCGCTAGCGAGCGCATCGAGGCTTTTCGTCGGTGCCACTGGCGACGCCGCCATTTTGTTTCGTTCCGACGTTCCGTACGGCCGGGAACGGCGAAACAAAATGTCGTAATGGCGAGTGCGTTTGTTCTGCATATTTAACGTCGCGATTAAGTTGGGCGTATGTGTTCGTTCGATCGCTCGATCCGACGGGCATCGAAATTTCCTCCCGCGGGGATCCGTTCGTTGCTCGACTCGCGTTTGCGAGCTGGGGAAATTGGCGAGATACCGTCATGGAGTCGAACAAAGTGGTCGCTGCGTCGGTGATTCGTTAATGGGATATGGGATTAAACGGCGCACGTAAACGATGAGCGCTCCCCCAGGAACGAGCGTCGCGCTTGTCCGCGTTCATTGGTAACACATAAATATCAATTTGCGAGTTATCTCGACTTTTATGCTAATCGTTAGCGCGCGCGCGCTTATGGGTATACCCCCACGCGTACTATGAGATCAAGACGAGCATGAAGGTGACCGTGTGCTTCGATAACGTTCGAGTAGTGGTACCCTGTGGGGACGGGAGCCTGCTGGTGAAGGATTTGATGCACGAGGCGATCTTGAGGTACAAAAAGGCTACCGGGAAGAACGATAACGGGTTGATCATCAACAGCCTGTCCTCGTTGACTGGCGGTGGTTTGCTAGATCCTGACGACAGGTTATGCGATGTAGCCGACGATAGGGAGCAAATAGTTGCCCATTTCGCTGGCACCGAGGTCGTCCATGCCGGTGGTGATGGCGCCAGCTCGGTAGGGACCAACAGTCCCGATTTCTTTCATACGGATGTCAAGGATCAGCCTTACGGGATCGAGTCCCAAGCGAACGTCCCTACGGCTGGTATAAAGAGGGAAAGCGCCAAACGTTTGTCCATGCACGTACTCTCGTCCAGAGACCCTTCTTTGATAACTTATTCGGCCCAGTCGTTGCCGAGGGAGTCGCGGCGTAGGGAACCGCTAGGTCAGGACGCCAAGACCTCCTACGAGTTCGCCAATGCCAACGCGGAGCTGCCTGATCAGGGGGAGATTCGGGACATCGTGATAAAGAACGAGGCTGGACCTTTGGGTCTTCACGTGGTGCCTTGCTACGATCTGTTGGGTAACGATCAAGGCCTCAGGGTCGAAGGTATTGAACCGAACGGACGAATCGCGCGAGATGGCCAGATCGATTTGCACGACAAGATCATAAAGATAAACGGTCACAATCTTTTGCACATACCGTTCACCAAGGTACAGGATATCTTTAGAACGTGCATGGGTGAGTCTTGCCTACAGATATCCGTGGTCAAGCATAAAAAGTCGCGCAACGAAAAGTCCAAAGATCGTAGGAGCAACGGTGGATCGGATAAGCAGCACGAAAGCGAAGACAATGTCAAAAAGCTCCAATGTAGTAATTACAATATCTTACAGACTGCCAACACCCGGAAGATTGGACGTATGATCGAGATCGAATTAACGAAAGGAACCAACGGCTTGGGCTTCAGCGTTACCACACGCGACAATCCTGCCGGCGGTCACTGTCCGATTTATATTAAGAATATATTGCCCAAGGGTGCTGCGGTAGAAGACGGTAGATTAAAACCTGGGGACAGACTGTTGGAGGTGAATAAGAAGGAAATGACTGGTAAGAGTCAGGCGGAAGTCGTCGCTTTGCTAAGAAATATTCCGGCAGGGGGCAAAGTTCGGATGATAGTCTCTCGTCAAGAAGAGGTTTCTTCCAACGCGTTAGACTCACATTATCAAGCGAGTCCGTCGACTCAACATTCGGAAGTAACGGAAAACTCAAAGTATTGGGACGTGTTGAATCGACCGTCGACGAAGAAAAGTAACGACGATCGAGAAAGGATCGATATGCATACTTATAGAAAGTGCACCTTTAAAACTGTCAAGCCGTCGGAGGATATCGTATTGTCTCCTCGAAAAAATCGCATGATATTAACTTTGGATATACCGGTGCACGATTCTGAAAAGGCCGGCTTAGGTATCAGCGTTAAAGGTAAAACTAGCAGCACGGATGACAATACCAATATGGACTTAGGAATTTTTATAAAAAGTGTACTTCACGGAGGCGCGGCGTCCAGGGACGGCCGTTTGAGAACCAACGATCAATTGTTGAACGTTAACGGTGTATCGTTGCTGGGATTATCGAATTCCGATGCGATGGAAACGCTAAGAAGAGCGATGCTCAATACGAATAGTTCCGTTACTGGTGTAATCACGCTTACGATTGCCAGGCGTATATCGTCTTACGATACGCATGACAAGAATATCATAGAAAATGTCTCTTCGCTTTGTAAGTTGGAATCTGTTAATACCATATACATACCAGATTCTACGAAAATTAACGACGGCAGAGTAAAGGAAAAGAATAACTTAAATTCTCAAACAGACGTCTTGGATAACGGGGGCTTATTATCCTGTGTGACGGCGTCGCTTTGGAATCCTGTTATCGATAGATTAACGGAACAATATAATAAGAATAGTTTGAGAAACGAAAGTTATTGCATCGCTACCAATAAAACCTGGATAGAACCCATTAGCAATGATAAAAAGTTAATAGGATCGCGAGAGGATCGTGTGGAGTCAGTATTGTTAGAAGAATCGAATAATGATAATTCTCAGAGCAAAGAACTTCAAAAGTTTACCGAAGATAAGGACAGTCAGTATTCTGGAGATCCTACGTACGATAGTCAATTATCTTTGGAAGAAGTTACTTCTTCGAATAAATTTTCACGAGATGCTTTGGGCAGGCAGAGTATGTCTGAGAAAAGACATGCCGCTCTCGATGCTAAAAATACGGATACTTACAAAAGGAATAAAAAGTTACGCGAAGGTAGAGAGAATAAAAATGTAGATCAAAATAGTCAATCGAATGATTTGGACGATCGTTCAAAAAAAGGATCTAAAGGAGAGAATTTTGAAAAAAATGGAACCAAAATTATAATCGGTGAGAGCACATCGTGCGATAGCAATATAAAACAATTTGATAAAATTACTATGGATCCTGTTCAGTCGCAGTATATGTTTACGATTCCTGGATGTAATAACAAGTTCACTTCGCCGCGAAAACTTTGGCTGGTGGACGATGTTCATGGTGAAATATCAAATACTAACAATTTTAAAGACGAACGAGAAGGATTTTCAAATACACGCGGAGATGTAAAACAAGCATCGCTTAATTCGGTCTTCGACGATCGATATAAACGTTCTAAAAAGAAAGGTGGCATTAGATCGATGCTTAGATTAGGAAAAAATAGAAAGTCGCTTAATTTTGGCGATAATATCGAAGGCAAACACGATACCAGTAATTATTGTAGTGGAACTATTAATTATATTGCATAATGTTTAAAATATAATAGAATGAAATAGACGTTAAAGGCAGCAAATAAATAAATATATATATGCATAATTTGATGCATAAATATCTACGTATGTATATAACTGCAAATGTGGTTTCATATACATATATTTCGTTTATCTATGCGTATGTCATGTTCCAAAGTGCCTTATATCTTTAAAATGAATGAAATAATTCTGTATATATAATTTTATACTCATTTTTAATCGATACTGATCATGTATTTACTTCCATCAAAATATTTGCACATAGTTTATAGGATTCCTAAATAAAGTTAGTATTTTTGAAGCAGAAGCTATTTTGTTGTTACCAATGGACCTGGAATTTTTAAAACAAATTGTTAGTATTTTTATAAATCTCATAAAACGGAGAATTATTAAAAAAAAACTATTTAAAGTGAATGTTAAGTAAGCACTTCTTCGGATAATGTGGTAGGTTTTAACAATGATTAGAAACATTAACCTTATGCACTCGTCCTCTAATTTATATTCAATGTATCAATATTATAATTAATAATGTAAATGCAT
The DNA here is from genome assembly GCA_025433975.1 of Liostenogaster flavolineata. NCBI lineage: Eukaryota > Metazoa > Arthropoda > Insecta > Hymenoptera > Vespidae > Liostenogaster > Liostenogaster flavolineata. Next base: position 139,065 of record JAITYT010000041.1, read on the forward strand.
ATTGCTTATTGTCATTACAATAAATAGCTCTATGTACGTTCAATGTAAAAGTATTCATAAATTTTACTAAAAGAATAAGCACAAATAAGATCGGTTAAAATCGTTTCAAAGAGTTTTCTATTATAATTAAATGAGTCTATGTTAGATATGCTTACTTTATCATGGAAGCTTTTCATATTCAGAGACAGCGATATTGCAATTTTTCATAAAAAATTGATCGAGTGCAAAAGGTAAAAGACATAATATTTATGCGATCGTTTGACAGCCATTTTTTGTATTTCAGTATTTCAGATTAAACCAACACAGTTCTTATTTCAACAAAAACGCTTTAAAAGTAAAATAAATGTTCAAAAACCAAGAAAACCACATTATACTAGAGCATTAATGAATGAATTTCTCACTCCATTTTATGAACATCCTAATAAAAATAAAGATATAATAGATCTGTGCAGTGAACAGTTAAAACGGAATGTTAAAGAGAGAATATATAATCCATATGAGAAAATTATAGCAAGAGAAATATTGAATTGGTTTGTTAATTCCAAAATGGTTGCTTTTCTACATAAAAACTCTATAAAGCAAGAAGATGTATTCGAGGTGCAAGTTCCCTTAAAAAGAAATAATATGTACTTAAAAAGTTACAGTTTCGCTATTGTAAAATTAGCTTTAAAGGATTCTCCATATGCTGCGGTACTACCATTAATGTCCATGGACTTTTACGTAGTATTTAGTCCTGAGACTAACGTTGCTGCTCTTGAAAAAATTCTTAAAAAAGAACCTCGGCTTATTTTAATGGGTAAGACTCATAATGAAACGTAGAAGATACTGTATTTGTAGAAAACTGAATAAGCAATTAATTAGACTTTATTTTCAGCGGGAATATTAGAAAACAAACTTTTAAATTTGCAAGATTTCTTGAAATATGGAAAAATGGATCTCACAACATCTCGGTCATATCTAGTACAAACTATACAAAATGCTGGTGGTAATAACTTAAATCGACAGCTTACGCATCATTCGTCTACCTTGGTTACTCGATTAAATCAAATCTGTAAAAAAGATGAAATACCTCCTGAAGATAAAGAATAGGTGCCTGTATAATTGCAAGAATATCTATATTGATAATTTATTATGTATTAGATTTATATAAAGCTTTAAGTAAATTACGATTAAATTCTTTATATCCTATATAATAATAAGAATAAGAAACGTTGATACAAATATATAATCATTTATATTGTTTTATTCTTTCCATGTCATTAGAAAAACAGTTTTAAGATATTTCTTACTTTCATTCACATTTTAAGTTCATTTCGATTTAGGTCGACGTTTTCATTAAAAAAGTAAAGACTTGACCGAGTTTGACTTTTCCGATTTAACCGTTATATTGGATATTAATATAAATGACAATTATTACAATTCACGTGACATTTTCTAATTGCCGTACATTTACAGCCTCCAGATGTGTCACCATGCCCCTATAAGTTACAAAAGAGTTGCACAAATAAAAACACGTAAAATGAAATCGTTTTAATTTTCATACAACATTATCGAATACGTACTAATGGTCCCCAGCGCGGACCTTTCGTTGGCCAACAAATTTCAGTCTGGCATTGACTACATTGAATCCAGTCACATCCACCTTCTTTTGTTATTATACTACGACATGTAGGACATGCGAGTGCCTCAGCATTGTCTAACATGTTTTTAATAAAAGTATCCTGCTTTTCGAATTCTTCTTTTCCCGTCATTAGTAATTTGTATTGATTACAAGTTATGCCGTCATGTATATCCTGTAATGATAAAATATAAAAATCCGCGTTATTAATAAGTTATCATTATTTAATTCATATTCGTAATATCAATTTTTGCATTACTGCAAAAATATACTAATACAATTATTAATCGATTGTGGAATTATAGAAACGGATAAATTATTTTAATGTACCTGGCAGTTAATACAATTCTTCCTATTGCAAATGAAGCAGACAAACGCGTCTACATTATCTTCAACATAACACCAATAATCGCAATCAATCGTTTTACAGTGATATGCTCTTTTTCCCGCACAGCTTTCTGCTCGTGCAATTGATAGTCCTACAAATTTATCGTAAACTTCGGCTGGTACTATCTAATATAATAAATAGTGTATTAATTAATTAGTATTCTAGTAAAAAATTTATTTAATAAATAAAAGTTAATTAAGAACTTACCGCTTTAATTTCGAAATGAGTAATATGCTTACCGCATTTACTATAGCCTTCCATATATGGGCATTCTACCTCCGCATCATTAGAATATATTATCAAGTAGGTTAAACATTCTCTGTAAATATATGCAACACAATGTATGTTTTGGCTTTGCCAATTTAACTTTTTCAACTATAGTTATACAAAATCAGTTTAACGTACTTGCAAAATATATGTGCACAGTTCGTTAAGATTACACATTCTTTAATATTATACCATTCCTGACAAATAGGACACAACAAAGATTCATAATTTTGTACACAGGCTTCTCCTATCAACTTCAATTCTTCATATGCTCCAATTCGAGCAATCTCAAGTCCAGATTTTGTTAAATTTTCTTCTTCCTTCTATTTTACAAAAGTTTGTAAAATTATTTTAAGAAATGACATGTATATCTCAAAATTGCCTACTATTAATTCCCTATGAATAATTAATTTTTTAAAGGATATTAATTGCTCTTGTTTTTTGGATAATATTAGGTTAATTAAAAAGTAATTTTGTATTGTTAGACTAATTAAAAGACAATATTCGTATTAAAAATTATTAGCCATAACATAATAATTAACTAATTATTATAATATAATGTATAATTAAACATAATTCGTATATGTATATTTAATATTCATACGTTCATACTCCGTAAAATTACCAATAAATACATAAAAAATTATCCGCAAAATACGAAATTACTTTTTACTCAACACAATAGAATTCAACTCGTCTATAGAATACTCTTGATTATTATTTCATTTGACTTTTATTTCAAAGACATCATTTAAAGTACTTATATCATCAAATAAACACTACCGTAAAACATAGCGCATAAAGTGTATTGTAAATATCCTAATTTTATTTAACATTTTCCCGGGCACAGCGTAGGAGAATTTTCAAATGTTGGCACGTTAATTCACCTTTTTAATATGATCGTTTTGTAATTTCGTACTGCATCCACTATCTCGTGGTGGAAGAGAAGAATTTTTTCTTTCTGGCGAGTTACACATTAACATATCGGAGTAGCATCGTCTATAAAAATATAGTACGGTCTTTTTAAAGTTTCATTGAAAATAGTATTATTTATGCCTATTGTATTAATATACCTGCAAACAGCACTAGAGTCATTTATCAAAATTGCTATATGAGATTCAATTGTTTCTTCGCACATGGAGCATTTAATCTTTATGGATTTTATCAAAATTTTATTATTTTCAGCTTCTAGAGGTTCTAAATTTCTATTATCTGCTACCGATGCAGCACTTGTCAAATTTGTTTCTTCATCCTATACGTATGCATCATAACATTTAAATGCCAATTGATATACATATAAGTTTAAATTAATTTAAATCACCTATCTAATAACAATACACTATTAACTATATCGTATAAGGATTATATAAAAATAAATATTATATTGATTTTCGAACTTTCATATATGTTTAGTTTAAGTATTAAATCGCTTGCAAATATTCATAATTTTACTTACCAATTTTGATTTTGATATATCATTTATGCGATTACAAACGGGACACGTAAAAGTAATTACGTTAACATCTCCGTAACACCAGTATGAACAATCTTCTGTTCTACAGTTATAAATTTGTTCATTCCCTTGTTGTATACACATTACAGTCATTTTAGCTAAACGTCGATTATAGGTTTCTGTATCAGCAAACTGTAAAAATGGAATTTAATTGATACTTTTGAATTAAAAGTTATTATTGAAAATTAACATAGCTGTTATCAATTTCATTCAGCTGTCGATCTCTAATTTTGTATAATATAGTTAATGAAAATTTATTTGCTTACAGTCTGTATTTCATTTTCCGTTAATTTTGCTGGACACACGGTGTAAAATTCTTTAACTTCTACGTAAGGACAATTTACAGTTTCCTCATCACTATCTTTAATCGCTTTAACGATACACGGCCTAAAAGTATATAAAATATATTTAATGTTGTTTAATTTTTTTTAAATAATTTACAAGATTACCTGCAAAAGCAATGTGAACAATTATCTAAGAAGACACTTTCGTCCAATTTAAAGATTTGTGAGCATAAGCAGCACGCAATTACATCAGAATTCATACTATCATCAAGTGATGGCTTTAGTTTCATCTGTTTCTTGGTAAAAGATAACATTTAAAATACTATGTGTTATTTGAATTAGCTACTTTCAATATCAATTTGTTTTTACTTTATTTTTTCTATAATTGATAGAAGATTAATTAAGAACTTACAGATGTATCACTGCATTCTTGAAATATTTGAGGCTCCATAAGTCTTATTACCTGCTTTCTGCAACAATATACCAAAAAGTATACAAAATATTTCGTATTTATGTTCGAATTTGTTACGCGCAACCTTTTATTACATTTCTTGGTGCTAAATTATTCTTTTATAAGAATATTAGAATCAGAATTAACACAAGATTTAATCTCTTAAGTGGTATGCCCGGAAAAGTTCTGGGCCTTGCTCTACCGCCTAAGACGTTCTACCCCGGAAGATTTCCGGTCCGACGTGGTGGTGGAATGAATAGGGGAAAATTTAGTCACCACTGAAGAGGTCAAAGTAAGTAATTTATTGCAAATATTTTATGTATATACCTAATTGCTCCGCGGCAGAAATTTTCATTTAACTTATCTCCTCTGTTCATTTCACATATTTGTGAACATGTCTTGCACACTTTATCAGTATGCTGATCGTCTTGCTGATCGTCTTGCCAATAGTCTGGTGAATTTTCATCCAAAAGATTGTTTTCATTTTGTGCATAGAACTGTTTTAATCCATCAAAGATTTGTTTGTTATTTATATCGTCCGTATTTGGCTGAAAATGAATTCATATCATAGTGTTTAATTATATTGTATCCATTTTTTTTGTAATTTATATAGATATAACTTACTAGTTTGAGTTTATAGGCACTGGCATTGCAAATAATACACCAAAAATGATTGAAAATATTTGTTATGTAAAAGTAAGCAGACGGAGAAGAAGTGTCTTTGTTTGATTTTGGTAATTCCGGATCCTTAGGTTTAATATCTTGAAGCTAAACATGAGCAATTACATATTTTGATTAAATATTAATCTTGTCTCAACGAAGTTAACACATTGCATGCCGTTTAATATCAACTGCTAAAAATCCGAATGCCAGCCATCACTTGTTTGTCTTCAAAGAATGACCAGTTAAAGAATACAATCTCGCGGATTGATTCTTGTTCCGATTGTTTTCAAATCATTATGCGTGTTTTGTTTCTCGAGATGGAACAAATGTAGAAATAAATAAACTATGTACAAGTAAGGCATGTATAAAAACAGAAAAAAAATCTCGTAATTTCGCGGAGCCGGCGGTCAAGGGATAGACTGGAAGCCCCGCATTATCACGGGGGCGGCGTACAATGTGTTAATATATAATATTTAAAGAGGTTGAATTTGATTTAAATTCTAAAATAAAAAGGTTGATGTTAGTTTCGTAAAAATGAGCTGCGAATTACTTCAGAACGAGATGATATCGGTTCTTCCCTCGTGGAAGTGTCCAACTTTAAATATTCCTCGATATAATGTATGTCTTCATCTGGAAATACGTTTTCATTTCTATTAGGTAAAATTAGATCATCGACGCATTCCCTATAAGAATAACGTTGAGTTTTTTGATTATCTATTATAATTGCATTGTACGCGATTACTAAAACTTGCCAAAAAAATGATGAGAATTTATAAATAATCGTTTCCATACCTACAAAAGACATGCAAACAAGTTTCCATAATTATTCCATCGTTTAGATCATATTTAATCGAACATAGACTACAAGTAACTGTATACAAATTTTGCAGAAATTCAATATTTAACAATATTGATTCAGTAAATTGACCATTCTTAGTAACTGCTTCCGTTGATTCTTCCCGAAATTCATCCTGCGTCTAAAAATTTATACATAAAGAATAAAAAATAATTCCATGGTTTTCCATGGTCGATAACTTTTTATCTTCATTCTAAACCCGAGTATTCTTATTTTCTTTATAATTTGTTTGTCTCGTATTTTACTCACGTTTTTTATTGTCTGTTGCGTGGAATTATCGATGTAACTCTTGGTCGAACTAGTTACATAATCTTCTTTAGTGCACCAGCCCAACCAACAACACATATCTGTATGGACAATCTGTTCAAATCCCTCCGTTGTTTCTTTCTGCAATTGATCAAAGAATTGAATACTCTCTTTTGTAAACATTACGTTCAATGACTTCACGCTTGAATTACTGTATACAATGCATCTTTACTCGTATATACGTACGAAGAATTGTTTTATGGCGGAAAATAATCAGAAACTTACCATTTCAATCGCACTTTCTTGATTAATCGATTGAGGAAAATCATGCGCACGTTCGTGTAAATATTTTCCTTTTTTTTCTTCATCTAATTCCATATTTTTGTAGCACTTCATGTCGGATCTACGATAAAACGTACGCATTATAAATTTCAATCCAGTAACAATTACAGTAAGTCACTCGTCAAAAATTTGAGCTTTACTATTTAAAGCGTGTAATTCACAATTATAGTCGAGATAAATCGTTGATTAAAAAAGAATATAACTGTTGTAATAGCAATAAAAAAATAAAAAAATATGATAAATACATTTGAAATATTTTTCATATTAAAGTTTTCCTGATCACACTTTCATTCACTGACCTTATGAAAATCGATGTTAGAGATTTTAGTATTTTCAAGGCATAAATAATTCGAAAATAATAATTACGAAAGATTACTACCGATTTAGACGCAAAATAAAGTTTCCAATACGTTATAATATTGCGTTTATTCAAACGTAGTTTATTCGCTAAATTTAAGTCTTAAATTTAAGAAGAATATCATCCAATAAATAAGTTTCAAATACGAAATGCGGGTTGTCTCTTTGCGTGCTTCCGATTAATTATAACGGAAAAAGATTAACGAAATGGGACGATGTCCAAAAGTTTTTTAACACGCTCGAAAAGGCACCGTTTGTTTGGTCTGACTCTGTGGACCGCCTATATTAAACTAACAAAAAAACTTTAACGACGCTTTTTCTTCTTCGTGATTCTACCCAAAACTAATCCTTCGATCGCTCGTTCCTCGTCAGTTTATCGAATAATAAAGAATATTTATCGCGTTCAACCGCTAGACAGAAGGTAGAATATCATAATCGTCTCGAAAATGTCATTACCAGTCTCGAAAGTGTTAAAGATCGACGTTCAATCCGAATTACTTGGCTCAAGAATAAAAAGACTCGATACATATGTACATTAGACCCAGTGTATTCGCTACGAATTTACGCGTTAATTTACATCGTTACGATATATTTTTATCGCTTGTAAGCACGATGCTACGATTCTTTTCGTCATAGATGTTCTTTCTTCGGTATCTTCTTTTCTATCCGACGTTCGTTGAAATCGTACATCACAAAAACGCGATATAATTTCTCATATTTAAGTTCACTGTCGATCCAACGGCCTTACGTCAATCGTACAAACAATGCTTACCTGACAACTGCCTATAAAATCGAAACGATCGCTCGATGTACCTCGCAATGAATCTCCGCTTTGTTTTTGTAGACCAACGAAATACGAACTATACGAACCTCTCCTCTGTTTCGATGTCCAACGATGACGCTTTCTCTTCCATGTCTTTTCTAGACGATAACTTGCTTATAGTGGACTGCTCAGCGTTGCTCTTACTCTTGCGCAGCGTAAACGTTTATAACGTCTGCAGCAACGCTTTCTCGTCACTTGTCAACAATCGTCGTTTGTTCGAAGGTCGACCATTAGTAAACAGTAATCAGATTAGTCGATATTATTCCGAGAATATTTGACGATTATTTTAATTGTCGAAATTGAACACTTAGAAACACGAGTCTTTGCTTTTTTGCTCGGAACCAGTGATGACGAACCTTTTTGAAAAGTCGATCAAATTTTGTTTATCATCATTTTTTAGTACTACCTCGTGGATGGTTAGAAACCACTTCTTTTGCTTCTCACTTTTAAAATCCTTTAAAAAGTTTACGCTTCCTTTTTGTTTTGCAACTTTTATTTTTCCAAGTGAAGAGCAAAAGATAAAGATCGACGTTAAAAAATTGATATAAATGAGGGTGATATCATGAATTATATTAGTATTTGAATGAGCAAGGAATAAAGAAAATCACATATATAATATATCGTTATCTGTTCTCTCTTTTACGATATAAAAAATAAGTTAATAAAAATCAACGCGTGGATCGTTAAAAGTGCCATTTAGCTCGACGAAGTCGGCTTAGGTTGAAGGGTCGAAATCGGTCATTACTATCAGCAGTTTCATTATCAGAAAAAAATTGTCTACGCCCGATTTTCTGCCCGCGAACCTGGCTCGTGATATTCATGTTTGTTAAAGAATAGATATAGTAATTTCAATGGAATTTATTAAAACATTTCAAGTAAAAATATGGCTTGGATTCACGCGTATGTATTGCAAAACATGACGACTTTTTTGGTCAAATTTTTGGCTGTCTTGCGTTCGAATAGCTTTGTAGTTCTATCCTAACATCCTGAACAATATCTTCGGACTTTATTGCACGGCTCCTTCTTTTTTTTTGTAATTGATGAACAATTTTTTTTTCAATATGAAAACAAAATATGCAATCTTTTGTTCATTCTCCCCATCAACGTGTTAACCCCTTATCGTACTTTAACGAGTCTGGCTCGTGATAAAGATCCCGTGATGATGTTTAGCCCAAACATGAATATTACGAGCCAGGATCACGGGGCAGAAAATCGGGCGTGGAACAATTTTTTCTGATAATGAAACTGCTGATAGTAGTTACCGATTTCGATTCTTGGACCCAAGCCGACTTCGGTCTGATTTTTACTGCGCGTTAGTACCTACAGTTCGGACCCGGAAAGGGGTTAAACGTGTTAAAATATTAGAACGTGAGACGAGTCGCCGTTTCAATCGAGAAGCTGCGACAATTAATGGCATACAGTCGTGAAGTACGAAATTACTTGTTTTCCTCTACCCAATAACAATATATCGCATTAGTTCGACAGTATCACGCCGAATTTGTCACATGTTAAATAAATCAGGTGATTTGAATATTAATAATCGTTGTTTAACATTGATAGAACTTGTTTCGGCACCTCTTTTAGTCGGAACTTGTTTTGACTCTCACTCACCACATGATTTAACGCAGCAACTCGAAAGGCGCATCCCAGGCGTCACGGCGTTTTGAATGGCAACTCGAAAACAGAAAATTTGTTTGAGAATGGAAATCCACCTAATTAATTCCTATATTCTCCGTAAACCGGTAAAGAAACTGAAGAACGAAACGTCACGTAAACATTTAAAATTTATATCGATTTTAGTGGACCAGTTGATAGATTTTCGACAACCAAAAATTGGCTAAATGAAAAGCTTCGTGTAATTCTCACAGGCTCAAAAAGAGGTTGCAAGGTTTGTTCCTATCGAA
>JAITYT010000041.1:164907-174920 GCA_025433975.1 Liostenogaster flavolineata
AGCTACGTCTTCGTGCATCTTGTCGATGCAAGAAGAATGAGAGACGGGCCTCGCCCTTGACGGTTTTTTAGCTGTTTTGTGCCAACCCTAACGTCGCTGATTTACAGCTTTCCTATTGAGGGGTATTTGCGCCTCAACAGGTCGAGCAAAGCTTTTTCCCGTTAGGCACAGCGGCAAGAACGGCAACCCTCGACCCGATCAAGGGTAATATGTATCTACGATAAGCTCCTCGTTCCATCGAACTGACAAACCTCGACGAGACAACGCGAAAGAAAGTTCGATCCAAGGTTCGAACGGATCTTTCGCGGAAAAATACCTGTGGGAGATCCCGAGCGACGTCGGTGGACGGCTCGACGATCTTTTCGTTCTCTTCCAACTTCTCCAACGGTGATTCCGCATTCTGGACCCTCGGTGCTTCTCCTCCTTCCGCGGGATCTAATTTTTTCGCTCGAGCGACGGACTCGCTCTGCAGTTCTGCAACATCGTAAAGTTTCGAGGAGCATTTTGCAATGTCTACGGGGTGAGGGGGAGAAAGGACAAAAATCGATGGGATCCTGGGATCGTTAAAAGTGGAAATACTACGGACGGACTAGGGCTCGTTCGAGCCAAACGAGGATCCGACCAAGCGCGACTTCGTCTTCCGTCCATTCGTTTTCTTCCTAACTGCGGTAATGACGTTATGTTTTTCTTTTCTCTTCCTTCGAACGGAGGAAAGAAAAGAAAGACTTCGCTCTAGGTAGATTGTCGGTGGATCGTTGACGCACATGTGTTAACCCTTTCACTGCTACAGGCGCATATATACGCTCTGACGAGTCTGTTAATATACACGAAATACATGGATAAATACACGTAGTCTTCTTAGTAAGTGTTTCGTACTGTTACACCTTTACCGTTTCATGGATGGAACATGGAATCTATCGATCTATGTATCATATTATAACATAGCAATTGCACACCGGCATTCGTTTCGATATTATCTTTCGTATCATCAAGCAAACATTGGGTTTATCCTGTGACAATTATCGTAATGTTAGAATCGTCGAAATATTAGGTCATTAAGTATGAAACGTCCGATTTAAGACCGAAAGTTTGGTTTATTATATCTCGGGCAAGGAATGATATAATTAATCAAAATATGCACCTAAACTATCAATACAACACTGTCATTTTAACGGTAGCTTATTAATACCGCTAGCGAAAAAATGTGGAGAGCAGCTGGTGACGAAATCCCGAAATGCATTTTCCACCGCATCTTGGGAATTAAACATTTTTCCTTATAAAAAATTGTCCAAAGCTCGGAAAGAATGGTAATCAGTTGGCGCGAGATCTGGCGAGTACGGTTGGTGACAAAGGGTTTCCAGGCCCATTTCCTGTACTTTAAGTAACGTCGATCTTGCAACGCGTGATCCAAATTTCTTCCTTACTATCGACTTTGCATCTCTTCCCCCGAATATCATCGAAGGAACGCGGAAATGAAGTAAATCAAAAGTAACTTAAAACAGATGAAAAACTGGATATCTTTAATTTGTTAGCAATTATTGATTTGTCTCGCTGCTAAGAATAGCATCGAATATTCGGATGGCTTTTCGATCGGTAGTCGGTGGACAAGCCGTAACGATCGATACGCGAATATCGTGTAGTCCGTATCGATGGTTCGGTCCGAGATTGGGCCGCGGTGAAAAGGTTAAAGACGATATTTCGCTCGGTTACCTGGCGCTACGAGATACAGAAAAACTGGCGAGCCGTCGACGGCCTGCAGCTGGTCGAGCGTGGCCTCGTCGCGTTCGGCCAGATTCTTCCCGATTATCCAGCGCTGCACGTTCGTCGGTATCTCGAATTCCGTCTGCACCTTCGCCTTCAGATCGGCGACCGTCATTCCGGTCGGCAACTGCAATCACGGCTCCTTCATCGAACCATCCGGCATCAAACGTAAAACGAGCACGACCTTCGTGTCGCGCGGCCTCGCTTTACCTGAAGCGGTATGGGTCCCTGATGCGCCAGCTTATCCTCGATGTACATGTTCACCCTGATCGGTTGATCCTTGGCGCGAGTCGTTCGCTGCCGCACGACCGAACAATGGATCTTGAGCCGTGCGAGCTCCTTAGCCAATCCAGCCGCTTGCTGGTGATGTCCCGAGGCGATGGCGGCTTCCAACTTTCTCAGCAATCGATTTATGGCCAGTGTGTTCATGTTCCTATCGGTGATTCTGTCCTCTGTAAGGCAACGACGATTATCCTTTCGTTGGTATAGTTGTTATTTTTGTTACGGGTGACCCCGTGCCGGTAGATGATGTATTTCAAAGTTTTTGCAAACGATCGCAGTTCTGGATTAATTCCAATGGCCAACACTTTGAAAACATATACCACTAGTTCAAATGCGCAAGCAAAAATTTTCTTTTCTTTATATTATGTATTTCAATCGTTAAATTATTATATTTCTATTTCATATATATGGCAATAAAATTGACAAGTTTTCTCTACAAAATGGCGTTTAATTCATTTTATTTTGCTTATTTGTTACAAAGTAACAACTATTTACTTTTAACACATTCCCATTGGTCGTCCTGTTAGATCGGTGCGCATGAAATTTTTAAATTAGATTTTTAAGCGAATGTATAAAATTGCATATCTTTTTTCGAAAGTTGTTTATTTCGTCAAAATGTGCTCCGTTTGGTTCGATAAACTCTTCTCAATGAGATTTTAACGTATACAAGTTTGTCTTAACCCTTTGCGGCGCAACGTCGAGTCTAACTCGATATTATCTCTCTTTGCAGCGAATCTTTGCAGCAACCACAGATGATCAATAAGCTTCCTAATTCAAATTTCATTTCACTTTTCACCGTATACAGCATATGAATGTATGAAAACTCAATTAAAATTGCTGGGTCGATAATAAATCGATATGACTCGAAAACTAATCTGAACCAGACTAATGGGAATGAGAAAAATTAATTTGGACCCAAAGGATTAAATAAATTCCTATCTTTAGAATCAATAAACTTTGATATGGAATTTTCCAGACTGTCTTCATTTTCATACTGTTTAGTCCATAAAAACTGTTCTAAATGTTTAAAAAATGAAAGTTAACGAAATGAATGAAATGAAATTGTTAAGAATCTGTATAAATGTATGTTTATGCATAAGTAAACTGTATGGAAGCTCATTTGCTGAAACGATTAAGTCCATGAAAGAAAAGGTATCGATAAATTTTTATACATTTCTGTATAAATCTGATGAAAAAAAACGTTTATTATTCAACAGCCGTAAAAATTGTTGTCACGTAGAGTTTTAAGCCTGATTATTAAAGAATGTTATCTTAAGTATAACGAAAAATCTAAGTGACTCGACACCACGGATTCGTATAAGACGAAGATCCATTGATATACTCGAAAGGCGTATATATACGCTCCCTAAATTATTCTTGCCACAAGACATCCATCGTTTCACTAAACCGATCTAACGCAGACTTTATCGTTTCACGCGACATAAATTCCGGTGATAGCCGGTAGAGACAGTCGGTGGCGTCAAAAACGAATTGGATTTTCTCAACGAAACATTATGACGTATCGAATCGTATATATCGATGGTTCCGTGCGAGATCGTGCCCCGTCATCAAACGGCTAAAAAGAAAGAAAGAGAAAGAATAAAATGGCGGACCGCGCGCAAAATCTCCTAACAAACAATTTCGGATCCTTCCGATGGCGTAACGATCTAACCCCGATTCGATCTACCCTTGCTACGAACTCGTCTCTCTTTTTCTACATTACCTTCGTCCAGTGGCGCGAAATCGTACCGCACCATCAATCGGTTAAAAAGAAAGATAGAGAGAGAACAAAATAGCGGACCGCGCGCGAAATCGTGCCGCGTCATCGAACGGCTAAAAAGAAAGAAAGAGAGAAAACAAGATAGCGGACCACGCGCGAAATCCTCCAATAAACAATTTCCAACAAACAATGATGACACAAAGATCTAAAACCGCTTCGATCCACCTTTACTTCGAACTTGTCTCCCTTTTTCTACGTTACCTTCGTCCAATGGCGCCAATCGGTCCTCGTTCGTGAAGGAAGTTCGTTCGTTCAAGGAAGACGTTCGTGGGAGTCCTCTGGCGTCTTTGGCATCGCGGAGTTCGCCGCGAAACTTCGAGGAAGCCCGATCACCCGAGGAGGACGGCAAAGCGGTGTTGGCGTAGACCGATCGATCGATCACGTTGGCGTAAGTGTTCTCCGCGCGTGGATTCGGGCCTCTGGTGGTCTTGATGGCCTCGATCTCCGCGAAATCACGCGGTCGAATCAGCTGGAAAGTGTTCTTGACGAGGCCGGCCGCGGTTTTGCCGGAGGTCCTGTAAACGACGTCTTCCTGCCTCCAGCCAGTGGTCGAACCGGAGGGTTGATTCAATCTGCGTACGTTTCCGCTGGTCTGCGCGGACGACGACACTTTCTGCCTGTCGGCGTCGTAATCGGTTCGCGAAGGCAGCGGCTCGCTCTTCAGGACCGACTTGGCCACGTAAGAGATTTTACCACTGGCCAGGTCGAGACTTGACCCCTCGGCTGGTATTGGCGCGTTCTCCTCGCTCGCGGCTTTTCTCGGCTTCGACCGCTTCGGCAGGGAGTGTTTCATCTCCTTCAACATCTCTTTCAGGTCTTTGGGACCCTCGACGATGTGGCCGGCCAGCGAAGGCGAGGCTTTCAGCTCCGATTTACCACCGGCTGGTGAAGTCTCCTCCAAGAGACGAGTAGACTTGTTCGCACGAGCGACCGCCAGTCTCGCCTTGGCGTCCTTCTCCGTCTCCACCAGTATGTCGAGCACCTTGCTCACTTTGCTGGACACTCCGGATTCCAAGCTCTTTCCAGTCGACCCGCCGCCGCTGTCCTCTACTCCGTTATTGGGCACCTCGTTGCTGCTATTCTCCAGGATCTCGCGGCCTTCTTTCGGGACAATGCCGATCCCTAGATCGACCAAGTTCGATTCCTTTCCACGCAGCTGCCTATCGATCTCGGCGAAGATCTCTGAGAACTCCCTCCGCGATGTTTCCAGAGCACGAGTGTCGCGCCTGCCGCCTGCCTTCGCCATCTTCTCCGCGTTCTCAGCGAAACCGCGGCTTCGAGGCATCGCCTCCTCCACGGAGGAAGAGGAGGAGGGGAGGATCGAGGTGGAGGACGCCGCAACCGAACCAGAGAAACGCCTACTCGACGAAGCTACGACGTCCGGTTTGACCTCCCTCGTTCCCGGAGCAACGACTTCCCGTTTCTCCCGTTGACCCTCCGTTGACGTCGGCTCGTCGCTCGTTCGGTTCGCCGCGAGTTGGCTTTGCAGGAAGGATATTCTGCTGGAGGTTTCCGTCGCTAGTCGCTCGCTGTTGCTGTCCTTTCTCGGACTGAACTTGCTCCCTTGAGCCTTGGCTACTGGTTTCGTAGCCAATGACGTAGTCGTGGTAGTCGTTGAAGTCGACGCGATGGTCCTTCTTGGTAGAAAATACTTGGAAATGTCCTTGTCGGCTGGCTGCGCTCGGTCGGAGTCCCTCCAGTCCGCCTGCTCGAACTTGGTCGACCTAACGACGTCTCTGTCGAACTTAGAAACCTGCTGGTGCTGCTGCTGATGGTCCTTGCCGGTCCTGAAGAAACTGGCGTTCACGGTGACCTTGGTGATATTGCCGATGGCATTGAACTTCGATATGAGCGCCCTGGTGCCGCGTCTGGGTGACGACGAGCCCTCCATCGCGGAGGTGACCATGTCCTGGACGAGCTCCTCGCTGGTTTCGCTTCTCCTCTCCAGCGCGTCGGCGAATCTCGACGAAGTTAGAAGCATCGAGGCTCTGGCGCGAGCCTGCTCCTCCTGGACGATCGCCGCCGCCTCCTTGTCCAGCTCGCTAATGTTCGTCAGAATCGACAGGCCTGACTTCCTCTTGGCCTCGCGTCTCTTCTCCTCGCTGGAGCGCTCGCCGCGATGGAAGAAGCTCAAGCGCGACAGCGAGGCGTCCACCGAACATCCGCCGGTGTCGACGATCACGGACGAGCCGGAAGTCGTGGAAGAAGCGGTGGCAGTGACGAAGGTCGACGAAGAAGAGACGGAAGAAACAGAGGCAGAGGCAGAGGCAGAAGATGAAGAAGAAGAACAGGAAGGGACCGAAGACGAAGCGGAGCAAACAGTCGTCATGGTCCCACGAAGCACATCGCCCCTCCTGGGCGCCGTGGAGTCCCGAGAATGCTCGAAAACGCTGCGCTTGTACCAAGGTCGCGGCATGGCGGCGCAGAGGGTGCCACCGTGGCCCACGGTGCCGAGTTCGGTCGCGGACGCGTAGCTCGAGCTCGTCGAGGTCGTCGAGGTCGTCGAAGTGGTCGAGGTTGTCTCCGGCGTTGTCCCGAGCCAGGAGCCAGCTTGCTTCTTCCTGGAGAGCAGAAGGCCTCCGCGCAGGACCAGCGTGTCGTTGCCGATGACAGCCTGTTCGATCGGTCGTTGGTCAGTTTCGCTGTTGTCCCTCGTTCGTGGCTGAACGACGTCCATGCCAGTCGAAGCGACGGCTTTCTCGAAGCTGGACGACGAAGTCGACGAGGTCGACGAGGTCGACGAAGTCGTGAAAGTCGAGGAAGTCGTTTCGGTGTCGATCGGTGGCCTTGGAGCGCGTCTCTTTTTGGTCTGCCTGCGCGGCTGGTCGTCCGCGTTTCCAGGGGCGGCGCGGGGTGGGGGGTCGGGCGCGCGTCGCTTGCCCTTGACGTGGGGTCGGCGAAGGGCGCGGAGGCGGGCGTCGGGGGTGGGAGAAGGGCCGCCCTCGTCCCCTAGGCAGGAGGAGGTGGAGGGAGAGGGGGCCTCTCTTCGGCGAGGTCCACGCAACGGCAGGGCGCCGCAGGAGACGAAGGTCGCGGCTGGCTGGAGCGAATACCTCGCGGTGATATCGCGGTCGCGCGAGTGCACCTTCGTCGGTAGAGTGCTACTGACGACATCCGAGACGTCGCTGGACTTCCCGGGGGTCGCTAGTTTCGAGGCGCCAGCTGCGAACGGACCCACTTCCGCGGCCTGGCCTAACACGTCCAAGGACAGGCCGTTGCGGTGGCCTAGCGTTCCGGCGTGGAAGGCGAAGCTTCGAACCGTAGTCGTGCTGTAGAACGTCTCCACGCTGCCGACGCTCGACGACGCGCTCCTCACTCGCCTCTCGTCGTAACCGTTCTCATCCTCCTCCGTTTCTTCCTCTTCCTCCGGGTCGTTGGCCCTCTTGGTCTCTTTAGGCCTGTCGTTCTTGGTCCTCTTGGTGGCGTGGCCTTTGTCCTGGTTGACGTTGTTGTTGTTGTTAGTGTTATTGGTGTTGTTGTTGGTCTCCTCTCTCTTGGAGTCGCCCACGACCAACCGGCGTTTTTTTTCGATGGTCGCGACCTCTCTGTTAGCTACGGCAGCACCGCGTCTGAACCACCATCTGAACAGGGAGAACCTAGCGGCACCGTGACGTTGCCTAGTGGCGTCCTCGTAGCTACCGCTACTCTCAGCGACGCACGAGACGCGTTTCACGGGGTCTACCTTGAGTTCTAGAGCGTCCTCGTCGTCCTCGTTGTCCTCCTCGTCTTCCTCGTCGTCGTTGTCGTTGTTGGTGGTGTCGGTGGACTTTCTTCCTTCGTGGACGTCTCCTGGTACGCCATTCAGGGATGCGTCCGTCTCTCTGCTGCACGCGCTTCGCTGTACCATTCTTACTCACATATTCCGCTTGGCAAGACGCCTCATCCCCCACCTCCTCCTCCACCTCCTTCCCTGTCGCTTCTTCCAGATATCCCAGCGACTCTCCTCACCCACTGGCTCGCACGCTTCTTTATTTAGATTGACGCGAACGTGCCTTTAACTTCGTTCCAGAGTCGCCCCTCTAGACGGCACGACGTTCCAACGGAGAAAGAGCGTCGCGCGCCCGAGAGGAACGAAAAACGGGAGAGAGGCCGAGTTAACCAAGAAGAGTCCTACCCAAGAACTCGCGGATCCCTTCGAGAGTTCCACGAAGAGTTTCACGAAGAGTTCCAGAAAGAGTCGAAGCACCAATGACAGGAGAGAGGTCGACTTAACCAGGAAAAATTCTATCTAAGAACTCGCGGATCCCTCGAAGACTTCGACCAAGAGTTTCACGAAGAGTTCCACGAAGAGTTCCATGTAGAGTTCCACGTAGAGTTCCGGAAAGAGTTCCTCGAAGAGTCGAAGAACCAAAGACGGAAGAGAGGACGACTCAACCAAGAAGAGTTCCACCTAAGAACTCTCGGATCTCTCGACAAATTCCACGAAGAGTTCCACGAAGAGAGAGTTCCTCGCGGAGTTCCACGAAGAGTCGAAGCACGAAACACAGGAGAAAGGACGACATAACCAAGAAGAGTCCTACCTAATATCTCCCAGATCCCTCCAAGAATTCCACGAAGAGTTCCACGAAGAAAGAGTTCCTAACGGAGTTCCTCGAGGATCTAAGCTTGCCCCTATCTTCGATCGAATTTTTTTTCACCGTTCGATCCTCCGTCCGACCATGATGCGCCCTTGCCTTGGGTCGCATTCGGCCTCTCCTCTTCTTCTTGGCTCTGGTTCTATTCTCGCCTCCGTTCCGGCAGCTTCCTCACCACCAGGAATTCACCAAAGCGAGAAGATGTCGCGCGACGAACCGTCGTCCTCGAGTCTCTCGAGCTCCTCTCGCGAGAACATCGCACTCCCGACGACAAAGAGGAGAGAGACCAGAGAGGTTTCGCGGTATACGAGGAGGAGCTTAGCACCGCGTACGCGATCGACGAATTTCGTACGACGAAGAGAGCGAAAACGAGGAGGCGCGCGCACGCACTCGAGCGCCTACTCACGTACGCACTCGCGTACGCACTAATACGCGTCAATCGCGCGACAAAGATGCTAGCCGACGAGGCTAATATTAGAAGCGCGGCTTCTCCTGCCGCGGGGTTATTTCAAGTCCACTTTGCTCGCGTCTCTCCTTCTCACCCCTCCTCTGGCATCAACCCATCTCTCTCTCTCTCTCTCTCTCTCTCTCTTTCTTTCTTTCTTTCTTTCTTTCTTTCTCTCTGAGAGAAGAGAGACAACGCGCCGTACTAAATGAAAATGTAGAAACTCTCGACGACTGTTTTTCCTCGAGCGACGACGATGCGTTCGAGCGAGAAATCGTCGATTTCGAAGAGGAATCTTTTCGTTGATAGTGCTATTGAGGTGTGGGATTGCCGATGATCGTATAAACGTACGTATTGGGTCGGTGCATTAGGAAAATTACCGATTTTCTTTACGTGCGAACGCGTGTCTTCCCGTTCTCTTTGTGCCTTTGTTTTTGACATAACCTCGTTTACTGAAGGAGATTTCGTTTATTAAAAGTATTTCGTTTTGTTGCTTCTTTTGAATTTCGTAAGGATATGAATTCAACCGATTTTGAAATTTTTCGACAATTGCGAAATTAAACGAATTGAAATGTGAAATTTTGTAGCACTCGGTTTATTCACCCGATCTTTCGCCGACCGACTTTCTTTTTTTAAACATTTAGAACAGTTTTCACGGGCTAAACAGTACGAAAATGAAGATAGTCTGAAATATTCTACATTAGATTAGTTTTTGAGTCATATCGATTTAATGTCGACCTCGCGATTTTAATCGAGGTTTCATATAACAAATCGGCTGAAAAGTTTCCGGTCTGACAGACAGATGGCGCCAGAATCTACAAAATCAATATTTGTTTAGAAAGTCCTTCGAAAGATAGCTGTAAAAATTTCATGACGATCCGACGTTTGGTTCAAAAGTTACAGTAGTCTTAGCAAACCAAAGAATTTCGTGTATTGATAAAATATAGCTTTTTGATGGGAAAAAACACCGTTGAATCGCAAGCTTGGCTCGATAAGTGTTACTCTGCACCAGGAAAGTCGACCATTATCGACTGGTTTGCCGAATTAACAAAAATCCATAAAAATCCACAAAATCGTAAAGCGAAGATGCAAGCCGATAGCCGACACTCTAAAGATATCAAAGGAACGCGTAGGCTTTATTTTGCATTACCGGGCATTATTTTCAGACCGG
>JAITYT010000041.1:330217-346823 GCA_025433975.1 Liostenogaster flavolineata
CACCAACTCATGACATCGCCTTTTCGACCTCTTGGTATTCTTCTCTTTCTGTCTCTCTCGCTTACTTTTAGCCCAGGCACGCATGTAACGTGATATTATATAAATTATATCTTATTTGTCTAATTATTCTAATTATATTTCTATTATTCCAATTATTCTAAATAATCTAATTATATATGTTAAGGCTCGTTATAGGTTATTGCTGCGGCAGTCGCGAGTCGAAGGAGTGCTGAGTTGCCTAGGGAAAGGCACGCCGAAAGAAAGAACGCACTAGTTCGGTACTAGTGTGGCCCACGTTGGTGGAATACGCACACTCGAACTATGTTACCACCACAATTAACCGAAACACTGAGTTTATTTACAATTAACAAGAATATAGTGAGAAAGAGATACACCGAGATCACAATAATATTTACAAAAGAGAATACCGGACGCGTACAGAGCATGAGCACGGCGACCACGTGCTCGACGCCTTGAGCGTGCCGGTGTCGTTAAACACGCACATCGGTTAGAGATAGAGACGCACAACACGAACGAACATCGAAAAGAATAGCCAAACCCGACAAAGAGAGAGAAGAGTGTAATAATAAGCACGTGCTCGAATTGCCTTGAGACACGTGGAGAGCGATTCTAATGGATTCGTGTGTACCGTGCGATAGTTGAAACTGATCTGAACGCGTCTCTTTCGAACGCGCCGGAAGAGCACGCGTAAAACGGAAGCGGAAAGGAAGAGAGAAGGAAAATGAGCTAATTCGCGAAGGCGGGAGATGTCCCTCTCGAACATTCGGTGACATGTCGGTAAAAGAAGAGTTCACGATCGGTTGATCGATCTGCGATCAACGATCGAGCCCTCCCCCTCCCTATTACCGACCGCCGATCAGAGCTCGAACAATATATAACTATATAATTATATTTATACAATATATTATATAAATATATATAAATAATATTTAAAATATATATAAATATCTTGACGTAGGCGAGCTGTTCCTCTGGTGTCGGAGACTCGTACTATTATTTTTCTTCGGTGTGGATCCACATACCGGGAATCGAACTTCGGTCCTCGATAGATCTCGATAGATGGGGGATAGGCAGGTGCGCTATCCCCCAGTCTACCACGACTGGGTTCTAGATACTACGGTTTTACGTGTATTTTAATATCGTGGGTGCTCTCACACACACATACGCTGGCGGTGCTCGCCCTTGAGCTGGAATGCTCGGTCCAACAAAATATTATATAAATAAAAATGTAATATTAAATGTTTAATATAAATAATAAATATTAATAAATGTATTAATAGTAATAATCGCTCAAATAAAAAAAGTGCAATGCACTGCTACTTTTTTAACCCTTTTAATTAATTAAATATTATTAATATTAATAATAATTAGAAAAAAATTAAAAAATATTATAAAAGCATAATTTTGATGGGATAGATCGTTTTCCAGGGTAAGGAGATTACTCAAGAAATATTAGGAGAACCAGAATTTTTGCCATTATTTTCGAATGGTCCAGTTTGAGTTAGTCTGTGTTCGTACGCGGTGAAGAAAGATCTCTGCGAAGGCACTTCTTCGCCATTAAGAACGATGGAAATTGTATTTCGTGTTTACAAGTAATAATTTTCTTTTTAAATGAAGCTGAACCTTACTCTAGAACAGGCATGGCTAACATACAGTCCGCGTGATGAATTTATGTGGCGAACAATTTATCCATTATCCGAAATCCATTTTCTGAACAAATTGACGACGTTTCTGTTGATATACTGTATCATGAATAATGATAAATGTGGAAATTTGAAAAAACAGGCCAAGAAGTATTTAGTAATCTTTAGCTCGACTTATATCTTCGAACAAACCTTTTCTTTAATGAATCTAAATAAAAGTACAACAAGATCGAGATCGAATGATTTACAATTAGAGGCAGTGTTAAGAATAGCTGCTACAAGTATAGAACCGGATATTAAACAAATAATAGGCGACGCAAACCGCCTCGACGCGTCGTATCAGTCATCATTTTAATTTGTTGCATCGATTTACTTACAATTATTCGTAAACAAATTCCATAATAAAATTTTATTCACTTAAAGAAAGAAGTGTTCCGCTCGACATCTTTCAATTTTGATATTTCGTCCGGCCCGTGAAAACATTTTTTTCCAATCCAGCCCAGGGGCAAAGACAGTTGGCCATGCTTGTCTTAGCCGCTCCGTCGTTTTCTCGCGACGATAGTAATTTTTCAGGCTCTTGGCAAGCGAGCGTAGCCGAAATTTCTCGGCAGGTCGCTTCGCTCCCGTCACGTCGAAACGAGAAAACTTGGCCGATTTCGTGATGCTCACGCCGAGGCGGAGGAACTTACGACAGTGCGTAAAAAAATCATGACGCCGTTGCGCGGAACGTAGGCGAACCTCCAGATTTCGTGACGGAGCGATAGACGCAGCGCCGCTCGAGGAGACATTAAAATGCATTCGCCACTCCGAGGAAGTGCATCCGCGAGTTTCCCGGAGGCAGCGCTACGGAAGAATCCGGATTTCTGAATTATTGCGTTTACATTCCCGATTCGTACGAAAGCGGAAAGCGAGAGTCGTTTCACGTCGGCCGCGTAGTTTGTTATACCGCGAACGTTTTACTATGGTACTTTCGAGCAGCGCTCGTTGCGCGCTTAATTTGTAGAGATCGAATCAACGCGTAAAAGCACGACGCTTGTATCGGTTTCATCGTTAATTGCTATTACGGCGGCGAATCTGATAAGGATCATGATACTACGTTTATATAATACGTTTGTATAATTACAAAATTATCGATGAATCGACCAATCCTGCGTTTACTATCGGCTCGACAAATCTTTGACATCTTCAGCATTTGGCAAGCAAGTGTTTTTTTCAATCCATTTCCTGGCAAAAGAACAGTCTAACTTTTGATAGATAAAAAAACCTGGATTGTATTAGGTTGTAATATATTGGATGTCCGGAAAGTTCGTGCTGATTTTAAAGAAAATTGTTTCTTTTTTTTTGAAGAAAAAAATTTATTATATAATATATATATATATGGTATATAATTATTTATTTTATATATGTAATAAAATAATAAATAAATTAAAAAAAGAAACCGAAAATCGGCACAAACTTTCCGGACTACACAATATTTTGTTGTAATTAATTTGAAAGTAATTTTGTTTCTTTTAATGGAAAAACGTTGTTTTTTATATTTTACCTAATGTGTATAATTTTACATGAAGGCTGCGGAAAAGGGAATATAAAAGTATGGTTATTTTAAGTCTTCAAAATATCAAACATTTACAATTTTTTGATTCGTAATAACAAGAAGACTGGGAATGAATTTTGTTTTCAAAAGCAATACGAAATCGTTACTGTTTGTTAGACGAAGAGTAAAGTACGCGAGCACGCTCTGTATCCTTCAAACGAATAATCGTTTACTTCTGATCGATACGAGTTAAGTACGCACGCATGGTAACAGCAAGAAAAAATGCACGCTGAAACGATTTAAAAATATAAAACTCGATAAGTCACTCTCAGCTTTCCATGCTTGTCCGTCGTACGTTAAGTCGTTCCTTCCTGGAAATCGCAGTGGAAAAATTCAATATTCGTCTTCGTTTGATTCCGATATCGATCAAGCGAGGACAAAGACACCGTGGAACACCGATATCCGCCTCCCTTTCTTGCTCCGTCCTTCTCTGTTTATGAATATCAAAGATACGGATTTTCAAATAAAAAGCTACTGCTGATTTATTAAAGCGTTATTGACTTCCTAATGCAACTACGTAAATGCTTTTTAACTAAGTATTGGGTTGTCCAGAAAGTTCGTGCCGATTTTGAAAACAATTTTTTTCTTTTTTCTGGAAGATTTATTTTTTTTTTAAGAAAATAAATAAATTATATCATATATATAATTATTTATTTTATCTATATATAATAAAAAATGTAATATAAATAATAAAATAATAAATAGATTTTTTTAAAAAACCAAAAATCGGCACGAACTTTCCGGACAACCCAATATATTATATTTTATTATTGCACGTCAGCGCTATATTAAAATGACGATACGAAACACGTTAACGGTTTCGACTAGTTCACGCGCCTCTAGTCACGGTTCATAAATCTACAAATTTGTTCTTATCAAGCAGTTCGTACGCGGTACGAAAATAAAACGCGAAGGTTTTTGCAGCGTATTTGCACGTTTTATCGGTGGAAATATTATCAACGATAAATTGTAACGAGTAATTAGCAGGGAATTATGAAGAGCGCGACAAACGCGTTTCGAATTCGAGCGAGCGATTATGAATGACATCCAGTATTATTAACACTGAACGTACCAAGTGGGGTCAAACGATCCTTTTCAAGATTTCCTTTCATTCTTTATATCGCTTATAAAAATGGAAATTCCTGTTTGACTATTTTATTAGTCATTTTTTCTTTAAATCAACGCTCGTTTCGTAAGGGATCGTTTAATCACTTATGGTATAATTAGGTATAGGAAAAATGCCGGTACGTTTAGTGCTAAAAATTTTAAGCCTTTTCGGACGATATTTAGCTTATAAAAATATGGGTTATAAATTACGATACTTCATCTTTTAATAACAGCGATATAAGTATTATTCGTTTAGAAAATGTGATATCAGCTGGAGAAATAGGAATTTTTGAGGTTACATCTAAACAGCTTGAAATATATCCTGTGTATTTCGTGACGTATTTCAACTGCTTTTTAGCTTGGTCTCGTGCGTTTTTGATCCGAATAGATCCTCATAAAGCATTAAAAGCCGGCAGAAAGGCTCCGACTAAAAATGCGAAAAATAACATATAAATAAACAAAAACATTAAAATTTTCAACAGATTGGCAGACAAGTTTTTTTTTCTATCTATTTCTCGGCAAAAGAATAATCTAACTTATTGATAAATGAAAGAACCATGATCGTAGAGAGTATAGTTTTATACGACAGCTGCGGAAAAGGGAATATAAAAATATTGTTATTTTAGATCTCACAACATCAAATGCTTACAATTTTTTAATTCGATTTAACAAGAAGACTGGAAATGAATGAATTTCAATGTAAAATTCTTCATTCGTTATTATTCGAGTGAAAGTTTAAGAAATATGATGCGTGAAGTTTTAAACGTTATTACGAACGTTTTAAATGTCAATAACGGGTACAAATAGATCAGAAATAAGCAGGATCGTAAGGCGAGAGCTATCGTATCTCAAGATCGATGTTAAACTCTCCCGAGACTATAAATATCAGTTATATTCGCATGTTTGCCGAAAAAACTCAGTAGGGTTGTTCATCGTATGTCTAAAAGTAAGGATAACTAGCCAATATTTACGATACCGTCAAGGAACGCGTAAGTTTTCTCTCCTCGAAAGGAAGAAAGGATAAAAGCACGAAAAGTACGAAAGTTGGAAAGACGGATAATCAAGGATTCGCCATCTTTTAAATCTGGCACTTTTCGATCAAATACATCTCCTTTGCCTTCTTCGCGGCCGTGCGGAACATCAGGCAACTAGTTAAGAATTTGTTCGAATTCGTTAAGAAAGTTCAAAGTTCCATCGATGCTTAGTAATTGCGTTCATCCGTACTTACTGCACCGATGGAACTTCCATCTTGTCATCTTTGCGAGATATCTCGAGAATCTTTGCGATTTTTCGCAATCTTACTTCGACGAAAAGTTAAAATGACATTGACGAAGATTGCGAGTCGATCGATGAAGCAATTCTCTCCCTGAAAGGTTTCAACGATTGACGAGAGATTCTAGCAAATGTCCAATTCCTCCTGGAGACAAGGAGGTACAGAACGAAATGCAATTAAAGTTAATGCATTTACGTCTCGACAGATCGTACAAGAAAATCTAAATTATCGAGTCTACAAAGAGAAGAATGTTATCGTGATGAATCTTAGGACTTATTTAAAAAACATTCGAGTCTGCCTTCGATTTAAAACTGTTTCGACTTAAGCAAAATTGTTCGAATAAATGAGATTACTTTCAAAGTAGTAACGATCGAAGTATAATATGCGACTAATAATTTGAAAACATTTACTTAAACGATTTCTAACAACAATAATAATGATATAATGTAATAATAAAGTAATGATGAAGTTCATAATTTGCAATACAATGCGATAAATGTTAATGCATTTGTGTCTCTAAATTGTTACTTAAAAAACATTCGTGTCTACGTTCGATTTAAAACAGTTTCGACTTATGCAAAACTGTTCGAATAAATTTGATCATTTTGAAAGTAATAACGATCGAAGTATAATATACGTACGACTAATAATTTGAAAACTTTAACTTAAATGATTTCTAATAATAACAGTGACACAATGTAACGTAATAATAAAATTGACAATAAATTAATAATAAATTATAATATGCAATAATAAACTAATAATGAATTTTAATCTGCAATAATAAATTCATAGATCGATTAAAATAATAACATATTAGTTACAATTTTTTTCGAAATGAAAAGATAACGTAGGAATGTAAATATTAAAATAGCTAGCTTGATTTTTTTGGAAAATGGATTTAAGTCACTTTCAAAGTCACTATTATCTAAGGATGTTTTCGAGTTCGTCTTAAAGCTTCGTTTAGCGAAGGGAGCAAGTAAGAAGAAGAATAAGAAGAAGATGACAACGACGTTAGACGTAAAAGGTGACGAAGGTGACGCTGGAATCGTAGTTCCAACTACGTTCACTTCTAATAAGGTTCACGAGGCCGATAGACGTCGTAGTTGTGTCGCGACTGCGCGTACCGTCGTCGAGTTTCGTGGCGGTCGTTGAGACCGTGGATAGAGAAGGGCGGCGGCGCCATACGAGCAAAAGAGAGAGGGAGAGAGAAAGCCAAAATATAACCGAGTACATAAAGCGTTCGATCCGAACGGATAGGGAGCATTTAATTGCCCAAATTGATATCGTATCACGTCAGAGGCGACCCTAAGACGGCCGAGACGCGCCGTTGGCACCCTTGTCAAGTGGGCGGTCCCTTATACGGCCTGATGCCTCCTCACAACGGGCTGAAGAACGACGTTCGAGCGAGACGCGAAAACTGCTTAGCGCGTATCGATTAAAAGGCGCAGCGAGGATCGCATTCGCGATACGAATAACACCGATCTTGAACGAGATACGTTAATGGAGCGGTTAACGCCTCGCGTTTCAAGAAATTACCTCGATCACGATCGTGCTAGAAAAATGAATACACCGTCCGGATTGGAAGTTGCCTCGAGTTTTTAACCTAACGGAAATGGAAGACGTAAATATTCGACGCATCGAACAAACCGAAATTCTTTTCTTTATTATATATATATTTATTTATTATTTTATTATATTATATTTATTACATATATAATATTAATTAAATAGAATAACTATATTTTACTTATACAATAAATATATAATTATTTTTCGAAACAAAGGATCCATTTTTTGGAGAATACCGAATGCCACTGATCGACACGCATTCTCTGGAATCTAGTTCGTTTACGGCAGGACAAGTTACAAATTTTTCTGGATTGGATAACTCGAAAACTTTGCCGACACGTGCACGTACGCGCGCGAGAAACGATGATTCATTTTTTTATTACATATATTTATTATATTTATTATAATATAATATATTATCATTTTATACATATTATAAATATTGAATAGAATAATTATATTTTAGTTATATAATAACTATATAATTATTTTTCGAAAAAAAGCCACCGATCGACTCGTTTTCTCTGGAATTCAGTTCGTTTACAGTCCAGACGAGTTAGAATTTTTTCCCGATCGGACCGATATGTTCTTAGAGTGAAATGGAAAGATCATTGGAAAAATTATACGTCGAATATCTTGGCGAACATCTCGTAAATATGCACTGGAAGGTGGCAGTACGTTTTGAGCGATCTTCGAGCGATTTTAAGGCTTCCTTCGCATCCATCAACGTCGGGAACAATTTTTCACGCGCTTTGTTTCCAGATCCCACGGCGAGTCGAACGTCGCGTGTCACATCTTTCAGTTCCTTCGTGAACGCGTGTCACGACCGAACACGCGCACGCGCACACACACGTTCCAAGAATTTACTCGTAACGGCATGGGCATATCGGTCGCGCTACGATAATTAGCAATAAATTGTCCTCGGCCGACTAGGGACGTTGCTTTTTCTGCCATTCTTATCGCAAATAGGCCGCGACGACAAAAGCGTTTCCCTGTAGCGGTGCATTAATTGCGCGACTGGTCGATGTAAAAACAAATATGCAGCCCGGATGGCGCACGTGCGCGCCCTAATACATAGACAGAATAAATAAAATGGCGCAACGAGCGTAAACCGTGGCTACGAGTACGTGAATAATGTTCTCCCGTGAAACAGCACGTAAACCTCCAGCCCTATGCTTTTAATAAGTCGGACGATAATTAATCGCAATATGTAAAATTAATTTCTACGAGTCTGGGTTATCGTTGAAATATCGATCTCGCTCGACGACAGTTCGTCCGTGTAATTCGAATCGTTATCGATCACGAAGCGAATTGACACGGTGTTTCATCGGTCGATGCATTTCATACTGTTATAAATCGAACGGAAGAATTACTATCGAATAAGCACACGAATAATTCGTTTAATTAACATCGAAAAAGGTACGTTGGTCTTGCATTGGAATTTCGAATTACGCCTCTTCTATTTTTTGATAGATGCGATATATTTTTTAATTCTTTGGAAACGTACAAAAAGAGAATTAGGTGAATGACTCCGTAGGTGGTGGCCTTTCTTTATTCTTAATCGAGATAATGACTCACCTCCCACATTCGATAATAACTACACATTTATTAGAACCTCGGTAATAATAATAAAACAGTACCAATAATAGTAGTAATAATTGTGGTAGGTGTACTTTCTTAGTCTCTGCTTATTCTATAGTAGAGACAATAAATCACTTTCCATTTTTATATTAATCAAACATTTATTATTATCTCGACGATAATATTAATAATAATAATAAGATGAATTGGATAATAAAATATAAACTAAGGAATCAGGTGAGTCTGAACGTTACAAGTACACATGTCAAATTGATTAACTAAAGTTTACTTCGCTTCGCTTTTCATTATGACCACGCCGTTGTCACTACCGTAACGACGTTTATCTCGAAGCTTATTATTTATTTTGGATAATGTTGCTAAGCCGCTACAACACCATGCCGCTACGTAATAATGATAATGGTAGTGATAGTAACAATAAGAATGGTAATAACAAGAAAATAAAGAATAGCGTGCGTCTGAACGTAATGTGTACACCTTGGAAGTCGCGCTACGAATGCCTCTCCCTTTTCCTCTTCTTAGTTTTTCTTAACCTTGCTCCCCGAAGAGCGGAGTCGCGCCGTTGCCGCTATCGTATCGGCGTCTGTTTACGTCGTCTGTATACTTTCTTATAATTCTCTCGGTTATTAAATTTGGCTACTGTTGCCAAGACGCTGCAACTCTGTAATATAATAAAATAACGTCTCGATCATGATCGTTGATGCTTTTACATTTCGATCGACGAGTGGCGGAGATGAAAATACCGAAAGATTTCTAATAATCTTTTCTTTCCACTGGAAAAAATTGTTCTTTATCGGATGAATCTATACGATGGTACGCGCGACAGTTGAAAAACCAAAAAGGAACGTTTCTCCTCAACGTTTTGACATTTGCAACAGCACAGGCAAATCGTAATATGCATTGCGACGAACAGCAGGGCGATAGCTACACATTTTGATTTCCGCGTAGTTAAAGCGACTGTCGTTTAATGGAGACGTTCCATTATTCGATTAATCTGATGGCGATCGACTACGCTTTTATAATTGCTTTTGGTTGTGATTGCTGTCGTCGTGTCGAGGATACGCGTTTTTTAAGGTACGTCGTGAGTCTCGCAGCTGGAGTCACAGAAAATTGACGATTGGTGGAAACAGCAGCCGATTGTCGATGCTTTCAAACCTTTACTTTGATTTAATTATCTACACGTCCTAGCGTGAGCTAGACAACGGTAGACTCGTGCTAAATCGAAAAGGGAAACGAAAATGTAAGGAATCGATATTCGATAACGAACGATCAAAAGTTCGCGGACGAATTGGCAAGCTTCATGCGAAGCGACATCGCGATAAGGAACGGAATCGTTTATTCGTTCTGTCACGTTCTACGCGTTAAAATAAAGCAATTCCGTTTATCGACAAGCGCGATGCAAAGCAAGGTGTTCCAATTTTCATTATGCAATGCACCGATGACAATAATTATTTCATAACACAATTACAAATAATCGCAGTACGATTATTGGGTCGTCCGGAAAGTTCGTGCCGATTTTCGTTTTTTTATTATTTATATTATATTTTTTATTATATATATTATTATATATATAGAAAATAAATAATTATATAAATTATATAATCAATTTTTTTTCTTCGAAATCGGCACGAACTTTCCGGACGACCCAATATAAAGCGACGACGAACGATTTTGTTATTTTCTTGAACTCCTCACGCTTCCGACGTATTTAACGCGTTGAGTGCCACGTCAGTCATTTGTGACTGACGCTGAAATTTCCGTTCAGATCACGTCAATCACTGGTGACTGACACTGAATCTTCCGTTTGGCCGTGTCAGTCTTCGGTGACTGACAGACGCATTTTTAAGCAGCGCGCGTAGCCTGACGGGAATTTCCCTATAACTTCGTATAGAAAGTAATTAAATATAATCAATAATGATAAATAATAACGTATCGGCTGATAAGTTCCCGGTCTAAAAGTAATGCCCGGCACTGCAAAATAAAGCTTAAACGTTTCATTGATATTTTTAGAGTGTCAGCCATCTCTTGCATCTTCGCTTTACGATTTGTCAAGAAATGTTGTGAACTTTTCTGACATTTTCTGATGTAACCATCTTTTTTGGGCAACCAGAGCGTGCCGCATCGTCGGCGTTCGTACGGCCGCGTTTAAATTCAGCAAACCAGTCAATAATGATTGATATTCCTGGTGCATTTTTTCCATGAAAAAGCAATGCTTGATCAACACACGACATCCTTTGGATTCGCTAAAACCACTGTAAATTTTGAACCAAACGTCAGATCGTCATGAAATTTTGACAGCAATCTTTCGAAGGCTAGTAATTTCTAACAAAATATTAATTTTGTATTTGTGGCGTCATCTGCTCGTCAGACCGGAAACTTATCAGCCGGTGTGTTAATTAATAAAAAAATAAAAGAAATAAAATAAGTTTCCACGATTCATAATATCATCGATGTCTACTTTTTCATCGACGATGAAGGTAGCAGCAATTGTGGTCGGTGTTGTCACGTTCACGCGACCGTGTTGTTCCTGCATTGACCCGAACGCGGAACGCAACACGGCGGAATTATTCACGGTTGTCTGGTGGCGCACGACGCACCTGTCGCGAATACCAGTACATCGAGTACGCGGTAACTTTGTTCGGCACACGCTCGAACGGCACTTGGCGCCGTGCGTCGCCAGCGTACCGGCCACGTGCCTAATGCTCCAGGGAAAATTCTCCTCGCCTGCGAATGCAGCCTCAGAAATGCCATTGAATACCGAGCGGAGCCACTCAAGGACATTTTCAATCGTCGATTCATCCGTCACCTCGTCAAATCTATCGTTCGTAAGATTTCAACTGGATCTTCGATGGTACTTCGAAGTAATAAGTTGGTGTGAATGAAATTAAATTAAGTAAATATATAAAATTGCATATCTTTTTTCAAAAGCTGTTTATTTCATCAAAATATGCTTCGTTTGCTTGGATATTCTTTTCCCAACGAGATTTTGCCGCATAGATGCCTGTCTTAAAGAAATTCTGTTCCTAGAATCGATAAACTGTGATATAGAATTTTTTTTAGGGAAAAATCACTAGACCGAAATTCTTCAAGCAACGCTGCACTTTTCGATGTTTAACAGTATTCCCCTCAAACGTCTGATTTATATCGCGTGCAGCTTTTGCAGCATTATTACCAAGTTTGTACTCGTATAAAAAAATTACACGAATATCGGTTGAATTCGTGTTCTAATCAAATTCAAAACAAATAACAAAATAGAACGTGTTCGAAAAAAACCTCTTTGTTAAAACGTAAATCTGGTAATGGACAGTACGACTACAAACAAGGTTATGCTAAAAATAAAAGCATAACAAAAACAAGGAGTCAAATGTTCGCGAGTAAAGAAAATGCGACATTCATATGCACCAACCTAATACTTTGCATAATCGATCCGATTAATCTATCTTGATAAATAGTCTTGTGCGACGAATGGACAGTGCTCTGATAAACGAATAAATGACAATTTTGAATGGAAAGTAAGACGCGTCTGCTATATTCAATTTCTAGTTAATTTGCAGTTTTTACGACGTTCGTTAATTTGTTACTTTAATACAACTTTTACTATTACTATGTACAGCTTAACTTTTAATTTCTCAATTGTAATACTTTAGGTTGTCCATGCTGTTATTTCCCCTTCTCTATCTTTCGCTCTGTTTCATTCCGATTATTCCGATTTTCTGTAATAATTCAGACATTTACGGCACTGGAACTCGATGACGCGATAACGGCAGAAGTTCCGAATTATAATTTGAAAGGATTCTCGATAGCTTGATAAGCGAACGATCAAAAATAGCTTTGCCAATATTACACCGTTCATTCGAGCAGATTTTCAACTAGTCAGCCTTTTATCGTCTTCCGCGTTGTAATTTCGGTTCGATGCGTACGATTAGCCCTGGGCTATGTACGATACGAGCGGCGGTAGCAGCAGCAGCTGCCGCAGTTCCTTCAAACAGGGATGCGCGATGCATTCGGTCACGCTGATGGAACATCGAGAGTTAATAAATTCGAACGTGACGCGTAACAAAAGGACCACTGCGCACGCAACGACGTCCTCTTCCGGCTACGACGCTGATTAAAGCGACGAATCGGGCAACTGGACGCTAGTGGCGTTAGCAGGGCGACAGCACCTACGAGCATCGATGCGAGAATTAATCTTGCAATTTTCGCGAGAAGTTTAAGAAGAATCTCAAATGGCTAATTATCGACGCCATTCGTGCAAAATAAAGCATAATATTATATAATGAAGCCTTGCATTTATTATCCGACTGCTTCTAGCTCAATGAACCCATTTAATCGTCAATAATATCACATCAGCTGATAAGTTCCCGGTTTAACGAAGAAAACATAACTTTTTTGGGTCAAATTCGACTTTGTTCATCAACATAGTCTCTTTCGAGAGCGATACAATCGATCCAACGCTTCTCTAACATTTCGATATCTCTCTTGAAGAACGATTTATCTTTGGCTTCGCGTAGACAAATGTTCGTGTAAAATAAAGCCTAATATTATATAATGAAGTCTTGCGTTTATTATCCGACTGCTTCTAGCTCGAAGTCCCCGGTCTAAAAATAATGTCCGGTTCCTTTGATATCTTTAGAGTGTCAGGTATCTCTTGTATCTTTGCTTTACGATTTGTCAAAACAATGTTGTGGTTTTCTGATGTAACTACCTCTTTTTCGGTGTTTCAACGGTGTTTTCCCCATCGAAAAGCAATGTTTTATCAACACGCGAATTTAATTGGTTTCACTAAAACCACTTTAACTTTTGAACCAAACGTCAGATTATCATGAAATTTTTACAGCTATCATTTTTAGGCTAGTACTTTCTAAAAAAATAGTAATTTTGTATTTGTGGCGCCATCTGTCTGTCAGATCGGAAACTTATCAGCCGAACTATTGCAAGGAACGTCACTTCACAAACAAATAATAATTTAATATGATCAAACGTAAAACGCGATACGATATAATGAGCGACAACACGATAATTACAATGACGATATAACACAATATAAAATGTTAATATCCGAGCGGTAATATAATGAAACAGGAAATAATAGACGACTAGAGAAACCCCGGTGTATAATACAAAGCTATGTCGTAAAGCGTGTGGCAGCGATGTCTGCGTGCTCATTGGGCACGAGATTACTAACGAGGGAGACAAGCGTTGACAAATAAACCGCGAAAAAACGATGAAATACCAAAGTAACTGAGCGGATTACGTCTACTCTTTGGATCACGTACCAATCGATGCGAACGCGAGATCGATACGGACGCCATTTCGTTTACGTTCCTACGCGAGCGTAAACAGTGAACAACAAGATTTACCACGTCGGCGTACAAGCGCGATAAACCCTTAAAAATTGCGGAAAATAAAGAAGAGCCAAGAGGAAAAAAAGAAAGAGAAAAAAGAGAGCCGGAAAGAGCGGTCGTTCTATCCGTACGCTTCCTTCGAGTTAATCGTACGATCGCTTTAACCGGATCGACCGCATCGGGAAAATCGAGGAAAAGTCCGGCTCGTGGAATTTTCACGCGACGTTAACGTCGATCGAACGAGATCCGAGTCGTGCCTCGGCCGGCACGATCTAATTAATTATTGCTACGGTTTAACGTCGCGCTGGCTGCACTCGATCGACGCTCGGCGTTGCGCATCGACGCGTCGCGTCGCGAATCCGTGCCCGATCGCAAGCCGACCGGAGCAAACTTCGATCGCTTTCTAGACGGCTATGCTTCGAGATCGACGTGATGGCGGAGGAAAAATGGTGGGTAGGGGAAGAAGAGAGAGAGAGAGAGAGAGAGAGAGGGCAAAGACGGTGCATTTGGCGCGAAAATGGAAAGCGCGTAACGACGAGAGACGAGGAGACGATGGACCTTGAGAAGCAGTGCGAGAGGGTAAAACGTCACGAAGGGTGAGAAGGGATAGGGGAAGGGGATGACGGCGCGCACGTAATTACAGTTCGTTCAACTAGTTTCACAGTCTGCTGCAATTTCAACCGATCGGCTGTCGTACTTCGCGCAAACGACATCCCGTAGGCTACGTAGTTACGCGGTACACGTGCGTGAAATTCGTTTTCAATTTAATGCTCCGCGAAAGTCGCCCTGTCGGCTGGCCTCGCCGGATTCGTACGTCGAAACGTCGAACTTCGTCATACCTACGCGAATTTTAAGTTTCGAATCGATTCGAGGTGAAGTCCTACGCGCAACTCCTTCCCTCGGCTCGGCTAACATCGACCTTTACTACTGACCGTCTAACGTCCGACAAGGCGACTTTCGAAATATTCTCGATAGTTTGGAAAATTATTTCGTTTTTTCCCAACAGTTTTTCATAAAGATGACACGAAAGACATGGAAAATATAAAAATATAGTTTTTCCATGAAAAAAGATGAAGTGACTTTCCGAACAATCTAATAGATTCGATTCTGAAAATCGAGTTGCGAATTCAAGGCAAAATTGTTAGAACGCAGTTTAGATGAAATCTTCGAGTCCGTCGCGATGATACACGTTCGGTTAAGCTTCAATTATTAGGCGAGGAAGGAAGAAGCACCGCGTTCGATGTTTTAACACATCGGCTGATGTGTTTCCGGTCTGACAGACAGATGACGCCACAAATACAAAATTAATATTATTTTTAGAAAGTACCAGCCTTCAAAAGATAGCTGTAAAAATTTCAAGACGATCTCGGATCTGACAACTCGGAAATTATCGACCGCCGTCTGATCAGAATCTATCCATAACTACTCGTAAAACGGTGACTACTACCGTTTCTTTTCCGTTTCTACCGCGTTCTTCGAAAGTCGGTGATTAGAACCTGCCAAGTTTTCTCCGTCTGATGACGTGAACCACCGGTGGTTCACATTCGTTTCCAATTGTATGTCTCAAATTTTAAAAACTGAGTTTCAAAAACCTTCGAACTATTTCACGAAAGTATTTCGACGATCGTAATATGGGTATTCATTTTCTGAGATAAAATAAATACAAGCCACTAAAATCGTTAACAAACGATTAGTCAAATTAATGCCGTTAGAAGAATAAACGACTTATCTCGCGCTTGCTCATCGTCAAATAGACGGACAAAAAATGCGTCGAATTTAACGTCTTAATTCGTCGTATCGCGACGTTTTTATTTCTAGTTAAACAAACCTATCGATGCGCGAGGAATGCTCGAAGGATCGAACGGTCCAATCGAATCGAAAATATTGATAGAAAAGAGAAATTCTTCCTCGAAACAATACAAAATCCACGAAATACAGAAAAAGAACGAACCCTAAGAAAGACACGAACTTTATATCGAACGATTAAAAAATATCACGAAAACGCCGACATAAGTGCGATATAAATGCGTAAAAGCTTGCGAAGCGAACGATTCGTCAAAAATGGCGATATGCTACGTCCCTATAAGAAACGATCGAAGAAGATTCATCGATGAAAATCGATGTCAGTACCTCGTCGTTGCGAATACGTTTTAACCCTTTGTACTCGAGGCCTTTGCGAGACGTTCCGCAGTCTTTCCGACGCGTTTCTTGCCAGTAACTTAAAATCGTTATACACACAAATTAACGCATAAAATTTTTATATTTCAACATTTAGACATTTAGATATATTTAACGTACAGAAAGAGCATAGGAACCCGCTTCGAAGGTACTAAACGTAAACAGTCATTGCCGTGCATCGAGTTTCTGCGTCAAACCACGCCATTTGTGCCCATAATTATGAAAGTGGTCTAAGTCAAAAAATAAAAAAAAATGAATTTATCACTTATTTCAC
>JAITYT010000041.1:348959-359436 GCA_025433975.1 Liostenogaster flavolineata
TAGCAAGGGTTGATATTCCTCGAACGAACCGAGATACCCTCGTTCCCTTGTTAACATCCGGTTCGAGAAGGAAGTGGGGAGAAAATAAATTACCGACGGAGTCAACGAAATTCCTATCGGGATAAAGCGTTCTTGACGATGAAACGCTCACCCTGCGATATCGCGATCACCGGTTGGGCGAGATTGAAAAATCCATCCTCGATGGGCGTCATAGAGGTCGATATACGTCCACGTGCCAGCCTAGAGACGCCTCTTCGTCCTCGTCCCACTGTCGTCTCGTCCTTCTCTCTCTCTCTCTCTCTCTCTCTCAGTGTGTAGATGTCGTCTTCGAAGCTCTATCTCTTTTTGCGTCTATTTTGTAATACGTGCACGGCGCTCCGCGTCAGCACTCGCCCCCTGCCGGATGCGCGACGTCCTACCCCTCGTCTTTCCTCCGGTCTTCGCGCGACCTCGATGTAGCTGCAGTTACCGTAGCGGCAGACTGCAGCTGCTACCAGGACACGGCAGAGCGCGGATCGGCTCGGTTGTCGGTGGCGTCGTTCATGTCGCTCCCTACCGTCGTCATCGTTGTCGTTGTTGTCGCTGTTGTTGCCGTCGCCATTGCCGTTGCGCACCGCCGTCCTCGTTTGAAACTCTCGTCAGGCGAGAACGAAATTGTCCGTCGCGCTCGTCTCGTCGTTTTATCGTCGACGTCGCCGACGAAGGGACGGGGAAATGCTGGGAAACGAGACGCCATAGGGTACAGTGGAGGGGAGGGAGGGTTGTGCCACGGTACGTTGCTCGATAGGACGTTGAGAGAGAGAGAGAGAGGGGGGGGGGAAGGAATGGGGCAAAAAAGGAAGAGAGACGGAGGAAAAGCTGGAGTAAAGGAGAGAAGGATGAGAGAAAGGGCGAGATCCAACGATATTTTTAGCGTATTGGCTTGGATATGAAATGTCGGATTTTTAAGCGAATAAATAAAACTGCATATTTTTTTTTAAAAACTAATTATTTCATCGAGATACGCTCCTTTGCTTCGATACACTTTTCCTAACGAGATTTTAACGCGCAGATGCGTGTCTTAAAGAAATTCTGATCTTTAGAATCGATAAGCACTGATTTGGAAATTTTCTAGGGAAAAATCGTGTACCGAAGAGGTAGAAAAGGCGACGACCGTCCGGATGGTCTTCGATGTTCCAGCGCCTCGGAGTTCCGACTATGATTGCACTTCGCTCGTGTGCACTTGCACTTTGATTTATTACACTTCACTTTATAGCACTGCAACACGCGACACGACGCAAAACACGCGTCAGAATTACGAATATTATTGCACCGATGTTCTCGCGCCGATGATCGGTTACGAACTGACTCTGCTTAGAGTCGCTGTAAGACACCTTCGTCGACCGAAATAAAAAAAAAAGGAAAGCGTCGTAGTTCAATGAACTACGTTATTGTTGTCATTTCGACAGTAAATCGATTACAAAAACTCTTATGAAAACTTATCTCGTTACATTTTATTTTTGTTATTGAAAACCACTTGCATGAGCAAAAAATGGCCACTGATTACTGAGTTTCACGATTAATGTTTCTACTTCAAAATGGCAAAAAATATCGATCGACTTTGTCAACATACGTAGTTACAGCGATGTAAACAAAAGCTGCATTTTTACTATTATAAAAACTCTTATGAAAACCCATTTTCTGCTATTTTATTTTTGTTAAGAAAAAGCACTTATACCAACAAAAAATGGCCTCTGGTAACTGGGTTTTCACGATTAATGTTTTCCCTTCTAAATGACAAATAATATTTATCATTGTCGACGACAAACATAGCGACAGCGATTTAAAGGAAATTTGTCTCTTCGCTGCGTCTTGGCAGTCGCGTCTCGAACGAGTTAAGTCGTCCTTCGCGTTTCTCGAAACTTTTTCAAACAACGATATAGCGTCGTCTAGCACTAAAAAAGGTAACGAAGGTTTCTTTGACGCGAGAAATTAACGTTCGTGGTAGGACGAGATCGAAGGCAAGAATCGAATACGAGCTCGATAACGAATTCCCCCGCGGAGGTTCGAGGTGTTCAAAGGATGTCTCAAAGCAGTATCGACGTGTCTCGGGACACGTCGAACTTTTGTCACGTAGGGTGTCGCTCGACTTGGATAAGAAGGGGTCAACGAGTTACGGTATCGCGATATAAATGGAATAGATGTTAACCTTCTTCACGGCTGCGATCTAACTTTTCTTCGAAGGAGCTTCTGGAGGGAAGATCGTGGTACAAGTTTCTTGTCTCGGCCGCGCTGTCGATAGTTTTTGCGACTTCGGCTTGGACATCGCCTTCGGAACTTTCCAGAATTTCTAACGTAAATGTCAAATTGTGTCGTCGGGAGGAGGATACTGTTTTTTTTTTCTTATCTCTTTCGTTCTCCAAAAAGTGACGAGCATTTTTTGAATCCTGTCGGTGTTCGTCGCTTTTTCCGTTACGCATAAGCCGATGATTTATCAAAAATAAGCCTAAAAATAAGCTCGAATTTTAATTCGAACAATTTTTTTAATAAAAGTTTTTCTAAAAGTTTAGATTTAATTTAATGTTCGAAGACGAAACGTTTATAGAACGAACGTCGATTTGTCGAAGCGATCGCAGGGAATTTTCGCTGTCTAAGGAAAGTCGAGAGTGAAAGAGGAACGGTAGCTTTCGCAAATTAATCTGTAAATCGTATAAAAAAGGAGAAAAAAACTTTGTCTGTCGCTCTCATTTTTGTACGCAGTGCTTTTTGCGGTCGACGTTACCGATGCAAAAGGCGCGAATAATTGTTAGCTCACTGAATATTCTCTTTCGCTTTTAAAAATGAGTCGCCTAACCATCGCGTAAACACGCTGATTTTTTCACTTTCCATGGCTTTGAAAGCACAGTGCGAAAAATGTTGGAATTTCCTTCTTCTTCTTCTCTCTCTTTCTCTCCTTCTTGCGATTGCATTGTCGACGTCCCTCTAATTCCATCGTGAAATTTGTTAGGTTATAATACTACAAAAGAACGCTTTAATCACGGGTGACACGCATATGGAGACGTTACATCGCAAAACCATGACACAAACGATGTTACCGTGACGATAGTTACGCGACGCAATTTCCAGCTCGTTCAAATATTTCGTAGCGATAATTATCGCGAACCTGCTCGTCGTTACACACATCACGATTGCAATTACTAAAGTAAGCTTACGAGCTTAGTATAATTAATGCAAAGTTATTAGCAAGAAGTTTGTAAACAAACTACGGTTTAACATCGCGATAAGAACGTGACGATGGCTAAGGCTGGGCGAAGCTCTGCAAGCGGTCAAACACGTATCAAAGTAATTAGCATGAGTCCTACAGATCGATACCCGGTTAATCCGCGACTCGGCTTTTCTAGAGCGAGCGCGGCACGAGAGCCACGACACGTTAGAACGTCGGAGAAATTAGATGAAAGTTAGGACTCGAAACCGCGACTTTCGCCGATCATCGAATTTTCGCGATTAATTTTTGAAAAATGAAATATTGGATTGGTGCGTATGAAATGTCGTATTTCTTTACACGTGAACGTATGTCTTCCTATTTTCGTCATGCTTTTGTTTTTGGCATAACCTCGTTTGTAGTCGTACCGTCCATTGTCAAAGTCACGTTTCAACGAAGAAGATTTTCTCGAAAGTGTTCCATTTTGTTATTTGCTTTCAATTTCGTAAGGATACGAAGTCAATCGATATTCGAGTATAAACTTAGTAATAATGCTGCGGAAGCTGCACGCATCTATGCGTTAAAATCTCGTTGGGAAAAATACATTGAAGCAAATGGAGCATATTTTGATTGAATAAATAGGTTTTGAAAAAAGATATGCAGTTTTATTTATTCACTTAAAAATCTGGCATTTCATACGCACCAGCCTAATAATATTGCGTATATCGAAGTCAATTAATATCTTCCGAGTTCTCATTTTGTATAAAGAAAACAAGAAAAATAGAATTTTGCAGCTTATTTATGGTTTATAAAAATTTTAAACACGTAACGTTCATCTCCCTGTTTTTGTTATGCTTTTGTTTTTGGCATAACCTCGTTTATAGTCGTACTGTCTTTTTCGAGATTTTCTCAAAAGTGTTCCATTTTGTTATTTACATATAATCGATATTTATATAATTTTTTTCTACGAGTATAAACTTTGTAACAATGCAGCGAAAGCTGCTCACGATATAAATCAGATGTTTGAGTAGAATACTGTTAACGATCGAAAAGTGCAACGTCGCTTTGAAAAATTTTGGTCTGGTGATTTTTCCCTAGAAAATGAACCGAGTGGAAGACTTAAAACTTAAAA
This sequence comes from Liostenogaster flavolineata, assembly GCA_025433975.1. NCBI lineage: Eukaryota > Metazoa > Arthropoda > Insecta > Hymenoptera > Vespidae > Liostenogaster > Liostenogaster flavolineata. The sequence goes on from JAITYT010000041.1 coordinate 353,273, forward strand.
GATAGGCAAGGTAAAAAAATGGATAAGGTACATCGTACAAAACAATTGCGAAATTAAGTGAATTAAAATGTGAAATTTTAAAGTACCCAGGTTATTCGCCGAATTTCTCGCCAACCGACTTTCATTTTTTTTAAACATTTCGAACAGTTTTTACGGACTAATATGAAAATGAAGACAGTCCGAAAAATTCCAAATCTATGCGTTATATTTTATAAGCGCATCTATGCTTTAAAATCTCGTTGAAAAAAGTAAACAACTTTTGAAAAAAGATAGGCAGTTTTATACATTCTCTTAAAAATCAGACATTTCATACACACCAAGGCGATTGCCGTCAGTTTCAAGTATTAATAATTTCTGGATTTCCAGACTGAGTCACATCCATCGATACATGACGAAAATCGTACTCGAAACGTAAACTACCCCGAACGAGATAACTTAAAAATGAACTCGCGGTACAGAATTTCAGATTTTAATCGAGTTCTTGGCCAGTTTTCTGTCGCATTATTCGCTGAGTTCCCACGAAGATCTCGGCCAACGGAGCATTTTCGTTTTGGGGAATGCCTCGAGCACGGGAAATGAGAATAATGCAGCCTTCGAGCTCTCGTAAACTAGAGAATCAACCCATCTTTAAAACTTGTAGAACAACGTTGTCTCGAAATCGGCGAGACGTGGCTAGAACTATTCCCACTGTAAATTTCCAATCTACTACTACATCACTATCTAATGCGATCGTGAAGAATTACACCGATGATCGACGCGTTCTGTACGCATGGACGAATTGAAAGAGCGAATGAAACGATGCTCGAGTTCGAGCGCATCTTAAATCAAAAGAAACGCGCGTTGTTACGCGTTTAAACGTAACGAAATCCCATGAAATATACGGGTTTTTTATTAAGCAGAACTTCAGAATAAAATGGAAAATTATTCCTACTGTTATTTTATACATTAATACGATACTTAAAATCAATTTAATATCCTAGGCGATTATTAATAAGATTTATGCAAATTTTAATGCAAGAGTTTTTCGTATAATGTATGCATCGAATTTTCGCACAACTACGTTAACTTCTCCAGCAAGGTGCAATGACTCGGTGACAGACAAACGAGCGTAAATAGGACGCGAGGTGAGACACGAGAGAGCACGTGTTTCATAACGAAAGTTAACGAGGCTAATTCAATCGATAAAACGTATTGCCTGACGCAAACTGAAAACGATAAAAAGTGTAATAAAGAATATAATAATAACGAAATACAGCTACGGATTTATCAATATATCGTGCATATACGTTAAACATGTTTCTATGCGCGAGATTCGGAAGCAATTAAAACTTTGCCCTGCAATGACGTTAAAATGTTATGAAACAACAACACATTTTTTTACCTAATTAATAAGTTAGTGTAGAGCCGAAAGAGGTTTTACGATTCCGTTTCGAAAGTCTATAAATCGACGCGAATAATTATATTAGATTGTCTCCCTGTTTTCGTTATGCTTTCGTTTTTGGCATAACCTCGTTTATGGTCGTACTGTCCATTGCCAGATTTACGTTTTAATAGGCTAGATTTTCTCAAAAGTGTTCCGTTTTGTTATTTGTTTTGAATTTCGTAAGGATGCCAATTCAACTAATATTCGTATAATTTTTTTATATATATTTATATTTATCATATATTTCAGTATTACCAGTACTTCGATGAAATCCATGAAAAGTCAAAAATTATACGCCCATCGCCCGATATTTCTCCACGAAACGCTCGGCTGCATACGTCTGTAGCGGCTCGGCAACAGTAGCCGAATATAATAACAGAGAGAATTATAAGAAAGTAACGTCGGCATAAACAGACGCCGATACGATAGCGGCAGCGGCGCATCTTCGCTCTTCGGGGAGCGAGGTTAAGAAGAGAGGCATTCGTAGCGCGATTTCCAAGGTGTACACATAACGTTCAGACGCGCGCTATTCTACATTTTGTATTCTCCATAACCGTTTCTTATTATTATCATTGTTATTGTCACTATCGCTGTTATTATTGTTCTTGTTGTTATTATTATTATTGGAATTGTTTTATTATTATTAAATGTAGGAGGTGAGTCATTGTCTCGATTAAGAATAAAGAAAGGACTCTACCCACACGTCGTACAAAACAATTGAGAAATTAAACGAATTAAAATATTAAATTTTCCAACACCTAGTTTATTCGACGGACCTTTCGCCAACCGATTCTCGTTTTTTTTAAACACTTAGTACAGCTTTTACGGGTTAAACGGTAGGAAAATGAAGACAGACTGAAAAATTACATATTAGAATTTATCGATCCATATAAGAAACGTGTATCGACGCAAATGGAGCATATTTTGATTAAAAAAACAGCTTTTGAAAAAAGATATGCAATTTATATATATTTACTTAAAAATCTGACATTTGATGCAGCAACGTAATAAATTGAGACCAAAGGCGATAATCGTCGGTTTCGAGTATTAATAATTTATGGAATTCCAGGCTGAGTCACATTCATCGATACGTAACAAAAACAAAAACAGTCTGAAAAATTCCATATCAGAGTTTATCGATTCTAAAGAGCAGAATTTCTTTCAGGCAGGCATCTATGCGCCTGTCTGAAAATCTATCGAAGCAAACGAAGCATATTTCGAAGAAATATACGGCTTTTGAAAAAAGCTGTGCAATTTTAAACAGTCATTTAAAAATCCAACATTTCATACGCCCCAACCTAATACGTCGTACGACCGCAATTGAGAAATCAACTTGGACGACCGAGAGTGCGACCAGAGCAAGAACCTTCATCAGATGACCTTGGACCTCGTTTCCTACCTTCTGTTCGTGAATCAAATTCAGAGTCGCTCGATACGCCATGAATCGCGCGAGTAAGCGCTCCATCCTCTCCTGAAACGACGTTAGCCGTCGTCGCTCGAAACGGCGCCCACTCGCCACGATTTCCGCGCGAAATTCGATTCGAGTTGTTTTTCCATGTTACGAAATCCGAGTAGACGTATCCTTCGATACGAAGGGGGTGGAGGGAGGCAAGGGAGAGGTCGGCGATCGTTCCGGCGGCACGTGCGCCCCTAAGTACAATACGCGAGATGGGCTACGTGGATATCGGTCTATGTGTGCGTCGAGGGTCGACTTGGGGTGGAGAAGAGGGAAGCAACTCGCAACGACGACTGAAAAGAAAATCGAAAGTCGAGGGGATGGAGGGCGGAGCAAGATCGCGAGATCTCCACCGTATCGACCCGAACGTAACGTCGAACCATCCTGTACTCGACACGATTACTGGCTTCGACTGTTCCACGATAATGTCGGACTCTCGGCGACGTGGCTGGAGGATGGGTCGACGAAGTCGATGCTAAGGACGAAAGAGGAGTTTCAGCGTCGGTTGACTGCAGAGGCAGCGGAGTTCTTCGAACTGAGTAGCGCTAAAGCGTAACCTGACGCGGTTTGCTGCAAGCTGCTGGTGTCGCATGTTTTTCGACTCTTGCTAACTTCATACGCCAAGTGGATGCAGTCTTGTCCTTGGAATATTTTTGAAGTAAATGCAGAAATATTGATGTTCTCTAGACGCTTTTATTTTGTTTCTTCGCATTTCTTCTCTATTTTGTCCTCCTTTGATGGGGATTGAACGGATTTGGGACGATAGTAAATACGAAAAAGGAGTTCCAACATCGGATAGTTGCAGAGGCAACGGAGTTCTTCGAACTGAAGCGCTAAAGCGTAACCTGACCCGAGTTGCTGGTATCGTATGTTTTTCAACCCTTTCTATCACATCGGCTGATAAGTTCTCGGTCTAAAAATTATGCCCGGTAATGCAAAATATAAATTAAATATATAATAAAATAAATAATATAATAAAAAATATAATTAAATTCAGCAATAATCTTATCAAGCCAAGCTTTCGTTTCAACGGTGTTTTTTCCCATCAAAAAGCAATGTTTTATTAACACACGAAATTCCTTTGTTTCACTAAAATCACTATAACTTTTGAAACAAACGTCAGATCGTCATGAAATTTTTACAGCTATCTATCGAAGGTTAGTAATTTCTAAAAAAAATATTAATTTTGTATTTGTGGCGCCATCTGTCCGTCAGATCGGAAATTTATCAACCGATGGGTGACTTCTTACGTAACGCAGTCTTGTCCATGGAATATTTTCGACGTAAATGCCGGAACATCGATGTTCTCTCGATGCCAATGCCTCTTCCCTTCTGTTCCCGATATTCTCCCTCCCTCGACGCGAGTTGAGGTTGGATCGGCACTCGAGAGTAAGGACGAAAAGGGTGATTTCAGCGTCGGACGACTGCGGAGGCAGCGGAGTTCTTCGAATTGACTAGCGCCAAAGCGTAATCTGACGTGGCTTGCTGCAAGCTGCTGGTATCGCATCTTCCGCCCTCTCTCCGCTTCCCTCTCGATTGCACACGCCCCGTGGACGCACTCTTGCCTCCGGAATATATTCGACGTAAATGCCGAAGCATCGATGTTTCCTCGACGACGTGGCCTCTCGACGCTTCTCTTTCGTTTCTTCGTCTTCCTTCTCCATTTTCTTCCTCCCCCGACGCCCTCTTGTCTCCGTTCACTTATTTCTTTCGTTCTTACTCGTCCGCGTATCTTGCTGGCCTTTCTTTCTTTTTTCTTTCTTTCTTTTTCGTTTTCTACGCGCTTTCAACCACGTCCGCTCTTCCTTCTTGGGTTTATTCCGTAATCCGGGATACCGCAGCTGTTACATCCAAGCTCCGTTGATAGGATAACAGTTCGATATCGTCGCGGTAGGACGATGAATATTGTCAACGGTCTAGGTCGCTCTCGCGCTTGTATTTTTCTTCCTTGGAGTAAGCGTCCCTCGGTAAGATTCCAACCACTTTTTTAATGTAGGTAGAAAGATCCGCGCTTCTAATTTTCACTGTAACGAGCCAACGTGAAGCGAACGTAAAGGAGGTAGAGAGGCTTGCTCGAGATCCTTTGTGCTCTGGAGAAAACGCGAAAGATTCGACGAGTTATTAGGTTGGTGCGTAAGAAATGTCGGATTTTTAAGCGAATATATAAAACCACATAGCTTTTTTCAAAAGCTATTCATTTCATCAAAATATGCTTTGTTTGCTTGGATACACTTTTTCTAACGAGATTTTAACGCACAGATGCCTGTCTTAAAGAAATTCTGATCTTTAGAATCGATAAACTTTGACATGGAATTTTTCTAAGGAAAAATCACCTTACCGAAATTCTTCAAAGCAACGCTGCATTTTTCGATCGTTAACAGTATTCTTTTTTCGTTTTTGCAGCGTTATTACCAAGTTTATACTCTACTAAAGAAATTACACGAATATCGGTTAAATTCGTATCCTTACGAAATTCGAAACAAATAACAGAATGGAACATTTTTCTAAATTTGTATTCGGGGGACCGAAGAGTAATCAAAATATCAAAAAACATTTATTTAAGAAAGAAATCTTAAAGACTAATCAACAAAATAATTTCCATCATTTTCAAACCCTTTATGCAGCGTTAAGGCAGTCGTTCGATTCCCTTTTTAAAAAATCCTTAAAATAAAATAAAAAAGTTTTTTTAAATTCGAAGCGATTCGATTACCTTTCGCTCAAATACTTTTCTACCTTTCAAATAAAAAAAGGAAAGAAAGATGAGAAGTTTTTCGAAGAAACGAAAGTCTGGCAATGGACAGTTCGACTATAAACGATGTTACGTCAAAAACAAAACCATAACGAAGACAAGGAGACAAACGTTCGCGTGTAATATAAATCCGACGTTTCATATGCCCCAACCTAATATTTACACATGCGCCTCTGGGCACGCGAGTCCGTATGTATACGCAGGTATAGTCGACAATCCTAAGCGGTGTTCCGTTGGAATTTAGCGAAGCCGGACGAGACGAACGCGTACAGCAAAGTGGATAATTACCGTTCGTAACGCGTATCTCGCGTTGATTGCTCGTATCGTGGACGCGCCAGAGAGAGAAAGACAGAGATAGAAATACAACCAGACGGACGGAGACAGAGAGAGAAAGACAGAGACAGAAATACAACCAGACGGACAGAGAAAGAGAGACAGACAGACAGACAGAAAAAGACAGAGAGATAGTGAGAGAAAGAGAGAGAGAGAGAGAGAGAGAGAGAGAGAGAGAGAGAGAGAGAGAGAGAGAGAGAGAG
>JAITYT010000041.1:490772-503266 GCA_025433975.1 Liostenogaster flavolineata
TATCCTGCGTGTTTTACGGGCGTCATTGGAACGCGACGAGCGGAGTGTACGAGTGCGAGAATTAAATCGACGATAGTCGGTGAACCGCTTTTACCCCTTTTTTCCTCCAAATTCGCGCTTTCGATCTGCATTCAAAGGGAGCGACATGGCGGATGTGTGTGTGTGTGTGTGAGAGAGAGAGAGAAAAAAAAGGAGAGAATCGAACGATTTGAAATCGCGTAAAAGCGGTAATTACAGAAGGAGACGATACGTCGAACGAATAACGTTCGAACGTTTGTAGGAAACGTCGATGAGAAAAGGACGAGAGGCGACGCAGTTTTGCTCTTCGTCCGATCGAAACGCATTCGAAACGAATTGTCGAGGTCGTTCGATACGGATTTCAAAAAGGAGAAAGAGGTGGAGGAGGAGGAGGAGGAAGAGGAAAAACAGGTGGAAGAGGAGGCGACGGTGTCTATGCGAGGGTCTACAACCAGACACGAGCGGGAAAGCGATAAAATCGAAAAATGACGAAACGATAGGCGCGAGGTTCGGTCATTCGGTGAAATCGAAAAATACAGCGAACGACGAATCAAGTTTTGTTCCTCTCGTTGCTGACGTGTTCTCTTGTTATCGCGCTGTATTGTAGATTCGCGTAATAGCCATCTCCCCATGCAGAAATGCATAGAGCCGACAAGGTGTGAATCGTTTCGTGCGCGGCGCGACTAACAATGTTAAATAATACGCGAGCGCGAAAGTAAATCGAACCTCGTATTTACTTAAATCCACCGTTGTGAATCTATTTCGACGAACGCTTCCGTGAATTTACGATAATCTAACGCGTAATTTTTTTTAAATCATGGCTGCTTCGATTCTACACGATTCACGAAAACTGTGATTATTAAAAGATCACTATTTAAGAACAGTAAATTTTTGTCAGAATTTGCATTGTCCACGTTAAAAAAAGAAAAAAAAGGAAAAGGTTAAATTCTACGTTCGAAATGACTCTCTTTTGAATTCACCGATTTTCTCTTGGAATCGAAAGATAATTTCTTTAAATCACGACTGCTTCGATTCTACACGATTCACAAGGACTGAGAGTATTAAAAGGTCGCTATTAAAGAGTAGTAAATTTTCGCCGAAATTTGCTGTTCTCTTGTCAAAAAAAAACGAAGAGAAAAGGTTGAATTTTACGCTCGAAATGAATCTTTCAAATTCACTGATTTTCTTTTGAAGTCGAATGCGTAATTTTTTTTTAAATCACCACTGCTTTGATTCTACACGATTCATAAAAACCGTGATTATTAAAAGATCACTATTTAAGAGCGGTAAATTTTCGCAAAAATTTCCATTTCCATTTTCCATTTAAAAGAAGAAGAAAAGGTTGAATTTTACGTTCGAAAGGACTCTTTCGAATTATTCTATTTTCTCTTGGTGTCGAGTGCGTAATTTTTTAAAGTCACGACTGCTTTGATTCTACATGATTCACAAACACCGCGAGTATTATAAAGTTGCTTTTAAAAAGAATTAAATTTTCATCAAAATTTGCATTCTTCATGTTAAAAAAAAGAAAGAAAGAAAAAGGATAAATTCTACGTTCGAAATGACTCTCTTTCGAATTCACCGATTTTCTTTTGGAGTCGAACGCATAAATTTTTTAAATCACCGCTGCTTCGATTCTACAAGATTTACAAGGACCGAGAGTATTTAAAGATCGCTATTAAAAAGCAGTACATTTTCGCCGCAATTTGCATTCTCCTCGTTAAAAGAAAAAAAAGATTGAACTTTACGCTCGGAATGAATCTTTCAAATTCACCGATTTTCTTTTGGAGTCGAACGCATAATTTTTTTAAATCATCACTGCTTCGATTCTACAAGGACAGAGAGTATTTAAAGATCGCTATTAAAAATCAATAAATTCTCGCCGAAATTTGCGTTTCCCTCGTCAAAAAAAAGAAAGAAAAAAAAAGGTTAAATTCCACGTTCGAAGTGACACTCCTCCGAATCCACCGATTTTCTCTTAAAGCGGTAGGGATGCATCGCGGCACGCTCGGAATCAGTTCCTCCTTGTCGCGAAATTGCATCGATATTTCGGGCGTCCTGAGGAGCAGATGCACCTTCGAGTACGCGCTCCCACGCGCGTGAGACGTTTCGCATGCCGTGAGATCGCAAAGAAAAGAAAAGAAAGAAGGAAGGAAGGAAGGAAAACGAGAAGCGAGAAAGAAGGCAAATCAAAACAAACTGCAAGAAAAAACGTAGGAGAAAGAAGACGAAAAGGCTCCGTACGTATCGTAGCATCCACTTCGCGTGCCCGACTTGTCCTCTCGACGCATTCCCTCGAACTCTTCGAAAGTTTCGAGAGGCATTTACACGATCGGATCGTACGCAACTCGTCCCTTTGTCGCGTGCGACTCCCCGACGCGTAAACTTTTTCATTCAGCCACCGACTCGTCGTCTTTCGACATTGTGGTCCTCTCGTTCTTGTCGACGCCTCGCGGGAGCTTTTCCAGTTTCGTGATCGTTCTTACGACGCTCAACGACCGAACTTCCGCGGACGGATCAAAAACCTTCTCGATAGAACTTCGTTACCGAGGTGACAACGACTTTTACCCACCTTCGCGTGCGGAAAAGTGGATGTAGACGAGAAAAAGAAAAAAAAAGGAAAAAAAAAATATCGATCGCGCTCCTTATACGGAATACGGCGAAATTACTCCCCCGACATCGTTGGTCTTTCGCGATGGTACGAGGAAAGTACAATAACGAAGAATAATATTTGAATAATCGTTTCGGTTTTCGCTGGTTCATTTACTCGTGCGAGCGAATTCTTCGATCGGAAAAGTTCCGTTCTAATTATTTTACGACGATAGCAACGATGAAAACTCCATTACGCGGTTGGTTTTGCGTATCGGAGATTAAAATTATAATTAGCCTTCCGTATGCAAAGCCGATCGCGTCGATGCCCATATAAAGGGTCGTAAATAATTATAATAGAATAAAATATCGCGGCGATCGCGCAACAACGTGCTTTACATTCGATCCCTCTCGACTTCGATCAAAATAATCGTATAAAAATTGCGTCGAGTCGCTACAACGGTAAGATCGATAATAGGAAAATAATTCAAACGAAGTACGAGTTCGCGTCGCCTCGCGCGACGAAGAGTTCGAGCATCGATGTTGCGAGCGAATTTAGACTTAAAGCGGCGAATGCTGGTCCTTCAGTGAAGATGTTTTAATTTAAAATACTTTAATTAGAAAGCGCGACGCCGCCTTTCTCGGATGCGCTTACTCTTTAATTACTTTTCTTCGATCGTCTCCAAGCACGTTTGGTAATTTGGTAAAGCGGTCTAATAAAGCTTCTCTTAACTGTGCTTCGCCTTCGAGCATTGCCGCTTCTAAATTTATAGCCATTCCGCGATTAATCATTTCGACTGATTTACAAAAATGAATACGGATTAAGACACGCTGCTACGATGCGTATGTGAACTTAAACGATAAATCGTGCGATTTCGAACACATCGTAACACTTCCATTTCGTATGACGTCCTTCCCAGATTTCTATTCTCCGCTAATTATGTCCTAGATCCTTGGATATATTTCACTTATTTCATACAATATTTATTTCGTTTTTATTTTATATTTCTCATAGCAGGTCTACCGAAAAGTTATCAAAATTTCTTCGATTTAAATTCTTTTTTATTATTATTAAACTTGTATAAAATTATTTTATCATATTTATTATATTATATTTTATTATATAGAATTTATTATTGTTATTTATTATTATTTTTTTATTATTAAAGATTTTTTAAAAAGGGGATCGAACAACTGCCTTTGCGCTGGCAAAAAGTATTAGAAAATGATGGAAATTATTTTGGTGATTAGTATTTAAGATTTCTTTAATGATTAAATGTTTTTCGCCATTTTTAACACTTTTCGGGAAAAAAGTAATCCGTCAACAAAATCGAAAAGTATCGTAAAAATTGTGACGATCTCCCGTCGCATTACTACAACGGATCAACCTCATGAGTTACTTCATTATACTTGAATATGATTTTCAATAGCAAATAACGCGTAACGATGAACATTGATAAACGAGTAACGATGCTTCTAAATTCTACGCGAGGTGGATATTGTTACGAAATAAATTGCTTTTTCGTTAACCGATAAAAACATCGATCGTTCGCAGGTGAAATGTTTTTTCTTTTATTACTCAGGAGGCTCGCACTAATAATCGCAGTGCCAAATTAACGTAGCAAAGATAGAACGAGACAAAGAAGGAGAGAAAAAAAGAAAGAAATATTCTTTTCACACGCAACTCACAACGAAACACTAAAATATCGCTTTTATCGTTGCAATAATCATCAAATACGAATAGATATATTTGCATTGACCAAATGCTTTTCGATAATATCAAAGTTAAGTGACAACCTCGATTAGACCTATTGCCAACCTCGAGTGAGAGTATATACAGACCAATTGTCTAGATTTTAGCCCATCCGTTTTTGAAGAGTGATTCATTCTCATTTAGTTCACGCATGAATTCACTGGGATTTACCATGAGACTATAGAACGGTCATAAAAATCTACGTGACTGCCTATCGCGCGTGCGACGAATACGAAATGTGATTCTTCTTTGTAATTTAATTGATTTATTTCGAGTGCTGCGATCACCGATGTACGAATATGGCAAAAGCGATGCTACTTGGAATTTGTTGTAATAACATTGGCTAAAAAAATATATTGCATTTCGTATCGACGTTTAGCGCTTGCATACGAAGAACGAGTCATTCTTCAAGCTTTACGCTTCTTAATCGTGTGGTAATTTATATTATATTAAATTAACACTATTAAATTAACATGGTCGCACGTTGCATTCCGCAAGCATGGCTACGTTGTCAAACGTCGGCAATATTATTGAAGAATTAATTCGAAAACACTTTATGTAAATTCACGAAATAATTCGACATTATATCGGAAAAGAAACCAATACGTTTTCGATAGATTAATTAATATTTACCGAATAATATAATTGTTATGGATGTTTACCACCTCTTCTTGTATATATCGAGCACAAATGAGTCGTTTATTTTGAAAGTGGCCTAAGTCCATTTATACTTAAACTGAGATATTTAAAGGTTTGTGTTTCAATGCAATTAAAAATATATATACGTATAGTATACTAACGAGTCATACTACTTAAGTGTATCTAAAGGAGTTAAGTTTACAGTTCCTATTAAAATAATGGCAATTATTAAGTGAATAATGTGCATTTTCTAACCAAGAATGGAGTTAAGCCATTTTCAAAGTTAAATATATTAATTGCAATTTGCTTCAAAATGAAAAGATATTGTAGAAATGTAAATAATAAAATAGTTAAGTTGATTTTTTTGGAAAATGGATTTAGGTCACTTTCAAAATAAACGGCTCGTATATAGAAACGCAATGGTCGAAGGAGTCAATGTCGAAGTTTGCGATGACATTACGTGACGGAACTTTCCGGTAGACCTGATACTTCCGAAGACGATAAGTCGCTTCGCGTTCCTTCTTATTGCGAGGAATTCACTTAAATCAGAAGTCACATAATTTTCGCAATATCGCTCATTTCCCTTCCTGAAATTTTTCATTCCCACGGAGGAAAGTTAATGTTCCGAGGTCAAGTAATATCGCGGTTCGTATGGCGGTGAAATTCACGAGAGAAACGATTCGTAAAATGGCGCTTACTCAGGCTGAATCCGGAATCCTTCACGTGGATGACCACCATCGGCATCAGTACCATCACGATGAGGTTTACGACGTGGAACACCATTCCTGGACCATGAGCTATGATATCCTGCGGCACAAAATAGAGAGATACAAGTTACGAGCGGAAACTGCGGCCAGGCAGAGCATCGCGTTGTAGTAGGAGCGAGGAAGCAGCAAGGGATGGAATCGTAGGAAGGGAAATTGAACGATGGAGCGAAACGTCTAAAAAATTAGCAACTTCGCGGAGGATAAAGACGCGCGATGATAATCGACGTCGTAAATAAATAAATTTCACTCGGATTAAAAAGTTGTATATAAAATTGCAAATATTGTTTCGACGTAGGCGAAATTGTGACTGAATTTCGATTGAAACGAAACGCAACGATGTATCGTTCGACTGAAATAATGATAAGGTAGAAATGAAAAGAGAGAACGATTGAAGTTATGAAATTAAATTCTCACGAGTTCTCACAATTATGTGACGTCGAATCGCATAAGCCAGGGGAAAATAGGGGAAATAATTTGTTTCTAGGTGTAATCGCGCGAAGGATACGAAGATCGAATTAATTTTTTTAAGCAGGACTTCCTATTTTATTACCAATAATATGATAATATAAAACAATGCGTGTATGTGAGAAATCGAACGAAAACCACTAATTTGTTATTTCTCTGTATACAAAAATAATCTTTTTTTCGTTATTCCATATTTTCAACTGAAATTTGGAAGATTTTCACCTTTATCCCTTTCGGTGCTACGGGCCTCAAAAATGGAGCTTATGTGTGTATCCGTGTTTAGAAAAGTTTCATGCGGAATATTATTACTATTGTTATATTATTATTAAAAAGTTATCGCTCAAAATTATGTTACGACTATAATTACTATTTTTATGTTTCAGACAAGATTGACGAAAGATTTGGTCCCGAATGCCGAAGATTGAGCGCGCTTGATGTTCCCACTTTTGGCACGGTGGGGGAGACTCCGCGGCGAGGCTCGCCGTAGTGAAAGAATTAGATAATTCCATAGAAAAAATTAACACGATGAAAAATAGCCACTTGCAATTACGCCGCTAAAGGGGATGAATAATTTCATACAAAAAAAAACTTTGTCACGGAATATTTTGTATCATTTAACCGAGAAATAATTATCACGTACAACGCAATTGCTGTATAATGCGATCGTGACTGAAAAATTGACATTAATCTTTAGATTTTAGATTTTTTAGACTTTTGTTATTGGTCGGAATTCAAAAAATTCAAAGAATTCAACGAATCTTTGCGGCAAAAGAAACGAGAATTCAGTCATGTATAAAGTCTTCGTATTTTCAAATGTCAATCGGCTTTAGGTCGCATGTACGAGCAAGATAAAGAAAGACTTCACGTTTCGAACGCAGCGCCTTTCCTTGCTAATTAGTTTTGCGCTCCAACGATATATTATTATATAACACGATACAATATAAATAACATAAAATAACGTTCATTTAAACGCAAGCGTTTATGGTCGGAGCAACACGGAGGTAAAAACGAAGCGAAGTTGACGCGGCACCACTCGAAGCGTCAAGCGAGAAAAAAGCAAAGCGCTAAATCGAGCCGCTTGGATCGCGCGTCAAAACGCTTCGAATAACGGGAAACACAACGTTTCACGTGGCACGATCGCTTCGCATTTTAACGCGTCAGGTACGGACATATGCATAAAAAGCTCGATCAAACATTCGTTTGCCGTGTTGCCACGCACGAGGTACTAATACGAGATTTCCACTTCCCTTTTCTCTCCCTCTCTCTTTCTTTTTTTTTACACGAGCATTCGCGATCGTTGATCGTCTTTTGTGATACGCGACAAACGAAACGACAATATAAAAGAATAGAAATGGAGAGGGAGGAAGAAAGAGAGATAGCATGAGCGCGTATGCGTGTTTGTGTGTGAGAGAGCGAGAGAGAGAGAGAGAGAGAGAGAGAGGCCGTTGTTGTCTGCAGCTACATCCGTAACGGCGTAGCGGCTGCTGCACCGTTCAAATATTTACGAAGCGCTTGACCCAATTACGGCTCACAAAAGAATACCATGAATTTCGAGTAGAGTCCGGCAAATTGCACGGTTGAAACATTTACGCGCGTGTACGTGCAACACGCGCTTGACCGTCTCCTCTTTTTCCCTCCCGTTCTCCCATTTCTCCGTCTCTCTCTTTCCCCCTCTCTCTCACCTTCTCCCCTATACTCGCTCGTCCTCTTTATCTACGCACCCCTCTCCGTCCTCCCCCGGCCCTCTTTTCCTCTACGTTTCTCTTTCCAGATAAACGAAAATAGAGAGGAAGAACAGGGGACCGAACGGTGGTAGGGGAGCGTAATACTTTTCACAAAAGCCTTTGATCATAGCAAACGGCCGTCGTCCGATGAAAAAAAGGGAGGAAAGAGAGAATTAACGGGTAGATGTTAATCGAGATGGAGCGGAAGCGATATGATCGAGACTGCAAAAAATCGGCATCGCCGTCCCGGCAAATAGAAAAAGAGAAAAATTCAGTCGGAAATGAGATTACTATTGACTTTACGTAAAAAGGATGGGAGAGCGGGCGGAGGGTGGTTCCGCCGTTTAGACGAGTACAACTTTCTTGCACTTCGATACGGAAACGCGATGAAAAAAAGCGTACGTTTAATGGGACGAACGCGTTGACGTAGCATGGAGATCCTCTGTTGTAAGAAATTTTCGTGCTTGCGCTCGCTCTTCCGTCTATTTCTTTCCCATATTCCGGGCAGGAAAGTTCTCATTGCATCGATTACGAGGTGAAATATGCAACGCAACTGCATCCGATGTATTAACGATTTGACGCTACCGGCATTCATTACGGTAATTTTTCACGACGTCGTGTCTCTGGCGTAACGTTCGCACGTGATAAATCTTGATGAGCGATTCCCAGCGTAACGGGACGGTTCGTATAATTTTCCAATGACGTATTTAAAATTGCCGTAAATTAATACAACGATTTTCGTCAATAATTACCAATTATCGTGTACAAAATAAAGACGAAAATGATATAACCTGAAATAAATAACGTATACGTCATTACAGGCGTATAAATAGCGAGACACGATTACGGTACTACTAATTGCATCGATCGTCGGAAAATAAAAGGAAAAAAGGAAAGGAAATAGCGAAAGCACGAGAAACGCGAAAAGATAAAATTAATTGTGAGGACCAATATCCCAACGCACGATCGATTATATTTTATGATTTTACATTCGAAAGATCTTGAAAAGGTGGGGAGAAACGATGTTCGAAATACACTGTTTACGAAAATAATTGAAGTATTCTTTTTTTTGGAAAGCATGAAATGGAATTATGAAATACCTTTCCAAAAAAGAAACGAGATATCTTAAGGACAAATGTAACCAGTTAAGCGTAGAATTTAGTTTTAAAACGCTCCACAGTGTGCGGAATTAAAATCAAGCGACGGCTTTTAGCATTTACTTTTATTATTTATTATATTATATTTCTATTGTTTATTAAAAGCAAGAGTTTTATATTTTTCACGACGAGTATACGCGTCGAATGCACCGTAATAGACACGTCAAACACACGCAACTGGTTAATTTAACGCAAAATACAGCTGGAGTTACGTCGAATACGCTCGAAGATTATGACCAATGTGTTCCTGCATAACGCACAAGGAATAAGGAAAGATCCACGGAAAAGGAGAAAGGGGAGAGTAGCATATTCCGTATTAATTTTGAGTATCAATTTTCTATGTATTATTCATAGGCGGTAATTATTCTGCATCGTCAAATTATTCACCGAACGTAGTAATTATACGACCGTCGCTGGTCAAATTATTACTCGATTAGCACGCACCGATTAATCCGAGAGAACGTTAATTATTAAGTACGATCTGATCATCGGCATTTACGTCGATGCAACGATTTGTGCGTACGTTCGTAGACGTACGTACCAGCGCGAGCGTCCATTACGTTCGAAAAAGATAAAACTGTCGCGATTTTTATGGCCGAGCTCGCGTCGTTTAAAGCATTACTTCAAAATTTATTTTACTTCACGAATTTCGTTCAGAACTAAACACTATAAATTGCCTCGAACAACTACAATTTTGATTCGTAATTTTCCTCATTCAGAAAATGATTTTAAAATATTATTAATTTCTTAATAATTAAATAATAAATACTGCTGTAATAATTGCAGTCAATGTCAATTTTTATACGCTGTGTTTTTATCGTACAAATAACCGTAAGCAAAGTTTGCGTCTTTATCTGTAATAGGATTCCGTATATACGATATAAATGTCTATGTATTTCGTAGACTCGCTACAATAGATATCTGTTCTATCGCGCATTGATTATGTTATATATCTAAATATATGCGGTATCAAGATCGCAAATAACAATTATTCGAAATATAATTCGATCGACTTGTATTCTCTGCCATGGCATATTTGAACATTTGCATCGTGTACACAAAGCATATATAGTTATTCGATAATAAATATGGACCGTTGACGTACCATAAACATGGTTTATCACAAATACGCGCTCATCTACCGTTACAGATTTATACGAAATACGAATATTTTATTTATTATAAATTCTTAAAAGTGCGCTTAATCGCAATATCGCACGAAAAAATGTAGATACGGACGAAGTTACTCGTTCCAGTACGTAACAAATTTCGCAGAAATTAAAAATGTTCCGCGTAGTTCGCGTTCCAACGTTTCGCTGTTAGTGACACGACCATCGAGAAAATAATATCAAAGGATGATAAAGTTTCTTGACAAAACAGTAAAAGTTAACTTTCACGAACATTGTCACGAGATCGAGACAGTGGAAGCATCAGGAACTTAAATCGAATCCGACGCTGATACGTGACAAAAGCAGAATGTCACCTGTCTTTCTCCACTTTTCGCGAAATCGTTGCTAATTAAATTCCAGCGTACGTAATAAAAGAAGCGCGGACAATTTTTGTTAGGTTCAAATCTTGCTCTACTTTACACGGACAAGAAACGACGTTCAAATATTTATCTATCGAATCTACGTGCGTAAAATCGAGCGTTTTATGAAAACAAATAGGAAATGCGATTTAAAGTTCGCGTACGTATGAAATTTATCAGGTCAGTCCGAAAGTTCGTGCGCATTAATAGCATGCAAATTTCCCAGAAATGCGCACGAACTTTTGGACTAACCTGATACAATCACGAAGAATAATTTGTACCGATATACGAACTACGAGTTCGACTTATTTTATAAGGCTAAATTGGTTAACGGATTTTTTTTTTAATTTTACCTTCGTATATTTTCTAACCTATTTATTATCGTTCTTCACCGCTTTGAATGCGATAATTTATTCGACAATTCGTAGTAATGAAACAGGAATAATTTTTACGCCTTTGCTCTTTGATCAAGCTACGTACAATCTAGTCATCATTGTGGAGCTAGACGCTTCAAGCGTTATATTTATATGATTAAAGAAGCTCTTACCGTGGATAATCCTTTCTCTATTAGTAGACAAAGAGCCGTTGGTACAGTGGAATCTGCAAAGGAAAGAAAGGAGGAAGATATGAATATACATTTCACCCTTTATAAAGTAAATTCTAATTAATGTAAATTCTGATAAAATAACATCGTTAACTCAATGCGATACATCATAAATCTATTAAAAATAAGAATTTATGTGGCATTAAAAGAATCTCGCAGCGTCGAGTACCCATATTTTGTAGCGTCGTTACGAAACTTACAAAAACTATCTGTCATCGAACTTAAAAGAACTAGTTAAAAAAGCAACATAAAAAAATTTTTGAAAAAAAAATTCACGTTTTTTCTTTAAAAACATTCGTTGAAAAATATCACGTTGTTGCATATAAAATGTCGAATTTTTAAGTTTATTAAAATGTTTCATAAATGTTCAAAAAAAAAGTCGCTTGACGAAAGATCCTATAAGAATAAACTGGGTACTGCCAAATTCCATATTTTAATTCATTTGATTTCGCGATTGTTTTGTACGACGAAATTTAAAACAGACAACAAAGTGAAACTCTTTCGAAAAATCTTCTTTGTTGAAACGTGACTCTGGCAATGGCAAAAAAAATCCGACGTTTCATATGATACAAACCTAATACATCGACGAGACCTAAAGAATTTTACACGATATTTCGTTATAGCGTTATTTTTATTTATTTCTATCGTCGAGCTTAAAAAATGTCGACGATCGAGATTCTATCCATGAAAGTTCGCAGTGTTCGTTCGCTTCCAGAATTTGCCCTTCGCTGCTGTCACTCTGGAAACTGGTAACTTGAAGTACCGTTCGATTGTAATGATCTCTTGCTCTACTCCCAACCCGAACTGTTTACTTCGCGCTGCTGCATCACTGCGATGGTTACGCGACTAATGTCAATACGCAAGTTCTCTCCGATACTACTCCGTTCCGTAATCTCACTGTTTGCCCTCAGACTACGGCTACTTCGGAACTTAAATTTCAAGAAAAACGTACGTGAGTACGCGCACATCCATGGAAGGCTTACCGATGACAATGCGACCGACTAATTTGCATACATCTACCGCGAACGATAATTATCGTGTGAGGAGTTTCGAAGTAAGGATTAAAAATGAGAGAATAACTTCGCGTGCGAGCGAACGTGAATCGACATAACGGATGAGCGTACCAGCCGAGGAGGAAGAAAAATGCAATTATTTCATGAGTAAAAGATCGGATGATCGTCGTTTTCTCGTGTAATTTTCTTATTCTCCTCTCGTATGTCCCGCGCATTGTTTTTTTTTTTTTTTTTTTT
>JAITYT010000041.1:503379-516704 GCA_025433975.1 Liostenogaster flavolineata
GTGAACGACAAGGTAGGTCGATGTAATTTCGAACATTTTATTCCATGCGGTTTCTTCGTCCGCCGTGAGATAAAATATGGCAAAACTTAAATAAGTTTAGGAGATGCGACTGGATGATAGGTAAACTCCCAAAATTGAGAACTATGAGATTCGCTTCGAGAATGGTCGGCTATCTCGCCGTCGCAAGTTCGCGTTATCAACGTGTGCACGCGTGGGAGTATGTATTGTATTTACGCGAGCGTGTAATATTTTGTTCGCGCCTTCGAATTAAATGAATTTAATTAAGCGAAATATCAGTCGATGTACAACATTTTTAAAGATTGTCGCAATTAATTCGACGATGCTTAATTAATATTATTTGATCGAATACTCGAATAATGGAGTGAATTCGATAAAAAAATTAGTTGCTAGTAACGAACGTTAGTTATGTTATTAAATGTTAGCGATATTGATAAAATTGGGTAAAATACGACGGTTGAAATTTTACTGAAATACCGAATGACTGATAATAAAATTAATGAATTCAGCAATGTCCGAAATACTGCGAGCCAATGTGTGTGTGTGTGTGTGTGTGTGTGTGTGTGTGTGTGTGTACGAATATCAAAAAAATCATTATATCGATTTACTTCTCGAAATACTCGTCTACGAGACAGACTTTATTGATTAATAATACTATGATAGATCGATAAAATTGCTTCTTAATTCTTTTAATTTCTGGTACATTTGCTCTATAAGCCGAACGTATTAATAAATAGATTGCAACGGTATACGGCAAATTAATAGACTGCTAAAACTCGAAACACTCAGGTAAGTTTAATACAAAACGAAAAAGCGGTAGTATAGTATCGTAATAATGCTACTATTAATTATCTACCGATTGTCTACATCATGATAATTGAAAACCGTTTGGAAGAGGCGCAGGTGCCTCGTACGTTCCATTTTGCTACGATATATCGAATCGATTAAAGCTTCAATGCGGCTATCAATTCGATGTTCGTATCGCACATATCAATTTTTAATAAAGGCCTCTCTCGTGTCGCACTGGAAATTGCAATTTTAAATCTAGCTTGTTACTTCGAATCAGATTAAATATCAGAGCTTACATCGGAAGGCTTAATTAAAATTGTAAAATATACGAGATATACGAAATACATGATAGCGTTTTATAATAGTTACCACGAGACAGATCTTTCGTGTCACACGATTGAGTTACATTATTCCAATTTGATGCAAGTTAAATTTAGAATATTTATTATTTCTCGTTCCGGAAATACAGAGGTTATTGCATATGCATCCATTGCGCTTGCAACGATATCGGTGTTTGAGTCGAGAATGGAGTTATCAACACATATAAGTTGAAAATAGATAATGCAAAAATAAACATACATCCAATTCTGTTTGTACGCTAATTCTTTTTACACGATTTTGATTTAATACGAATTAGAAATTAGAATCGATTATAGACAATGTAAACATGCAATTTTATTTTCTGCTGCTTAATTCTTTGTGAAATAAAATGTTCAAGATCCTAATACGAGAAATCAATATTTATCGTATGATTTTTGCCGATTTCTTAGAGCTGGAACCAGTCTTCTATTTTTCGATAGATGCGATGTATTTTTATACACAAATTTTATCGTGTAAAAACAGAACTAGGTGCAGTAATAGTTGGAAATGTTCATGCGAAATTTAGAAAGGAAAAGGTTAAACCAATCATCTAATATAAAGTGAAAAGAATTTACCAAGATGTTTAGTGTTCATTTTTAACGCATTCAACGCAACGTAAGTACCAAATTACCTGCGTGACAAAATATATTTTATCGTTTTCGGTTACTCAGGACGGTTTCTACAGTTTTGAATGCTAAATAGTCCTTAAATGAAGACAGTCTGAAAAATTCCATATCAGAGTTTATCGATTCTAAAGGTCAAAATTTCTTTAAAACAAACATCTATGCGTTAAACTCTCATTGGGAAAAGAGTATTGAAGTAAATGGAGCATACTTTGATTAAATAAACAGCTTTTAAAAAAAAATATGCTGTTTTATATACTCATTTAAAAATCCGACATTTTTATACGCACCAATTTAATATAACGGCAAAAAATAGCTTCGTCAATATGAAGTAGTCGAAAAGAAGGACGACAACGTCGCGAAGATAGAAAAACAAAATTTATGTTGCATTTCTGGAGGATTCGGAGTAGAATCGCGTATTCAGCTTATCCCTCGATTTCTCCGTTTTCCTTTCTTCTTCTTCCAGTCTGCTTTTATCTCGATGAAACGACGTAAACGTTAAAAGGTCCTATCACCGCGTTTAATGTGAATACTTTTCTTTTTTTGAAAGAACATTCTCGACATTTTTAAATGATCGAAAGATCGTTTGATGGAAAATAGCGACGTCGTATTAAACGAAATTAAAGAAAAGCGAATATCTCGGTTTCGGTCGACCGCACCGAATCGCACCCTTCTTAAACGGACGGATCGTGGCAATTTGTTACTTTCGTTAGGATCGTGCCGCTACGTTAACGCAGCGAAATTTATCTGCGGATTCGTTCCGTAAGTGGAGTGCAAAAGAAATAGACCAAGATAACAGCGATGCTTTCTAGGGAAAAAAGGAGATCGGAGGCGCGAAAGATCGTCGCGAATAAGAAATAAGGAAGGCAAGGAAGCTAGATAGAACGATAGATGGCTAACAAGATAGATAGATACATAGATAGATAGATAGATGAGTAGATAGAGGAAAGAGAAGGAGACGAGGAGAGCTCGGCACCAGTAAGCTCGAGGGTAATCGACTTCCACCCTCGAGCACCTCTCAGATCTCAGCCACTAATTAAGACTTTTACTTTTTCCACGGCGAGTCTCCTCCATCTCCTTAAGTATCTCGAGTCGCAGAACCGCGTTGATAGTTACGAGACGAGAAGGCGGACGATTGGTTAGGAGTGTATGCCGTGAAAAAGAAAAAAATTACTTGACACTGCCGGCGTGATGGTAAGTTTCCTACTCGGCTTCGAAACTCGATAAAGCTTCTGATCGGTATATATTACCAATAATATTAAGATCGATCGATGTAATTGATAATAATAAAAATAATATTATTATTATCGTCACCGTTCGATGACAGTAGATATTACATTAGGTGTAATCGTAAGACGAACAATTTTCTTACACGGTATTCAATCGTGAAGGGAACATTGTTCGCGAAATTAATCCATTAACGACCAATGTCCCGATTTTGGAACACGGATAATACGAATAGTTTAAGTACTTCTTTATAAATAATAAAATAAATACATACTGCAGGCATCCAAAAAAGATCATATTTTTAATTATTTTTAATATCTAAATATTAGGTTGCTCGGAAAATAATTTTTTTTCTTCATGGAAAAACGGTGAAAACCCCTTTTTTTGTTTTTTTATGAAAAACTGTTGGCAAAAACGAAATTACTTTCCGAACAACCCTAATACATCCGATATTTACAATTAAATGTTTTATATTATATGTATTATTTATATAATATAATATTTTGAATTTATAATATAATTAAAATAAACCAACCTAACGCATATACGTATACGTGCACGTATTCTCTCGTTTTCTTGATTTTGTTGTGTCGTGACGGGTAATGGGTTAACAGACGATAGTTCGTGCGATTCTGTCCTACGGCGTCGACAGTAGGGAGAGGACGAACGGTCTCGTAAAACCGCGACGAAATCCCTTAAATGTCGTTGGCTTAATGAGCCAAGGCGAACCCTTGGGGTCGAGGGTTATGCGCGAGCAAGCTGGGGAAAGAGAGAACCAAAATCGAAAGAAAAAAAACGGTTGTACAAGACTATACAAGGCGAAATAATAGAATATCGATACGGCATGATTTTATATTAGATTACTATTACATATTATATTTATTTACATTATAAATTCATGATTATATATTATATTACATTATTTTATACTAGGTTGTCCTGAAAGTCGTTTCATTTTTTCCCAACAGTTTTTCGTAAAAATAACATAAAGAAAACCAAATAAAACCTAAAAGACCACGTTTTCTCATAAAAAAAAAAAAAAATGGAATGACTCCGAACAACCCAATGTAAGAAAATCGTATTTCGTTTTCATAAAAAAAAAAAACAAAATCACTTTTCGAACAACCTAATAGATAAAAGGGGGCAAGGGGAACGAAGAGGGGATGATTTTCAGCGAACGACTTGGATTTCCTTTTTTTTTTTTAGCCACGAGCGGTGCCACTGACGCCGGGAAAGCGTCACGAGTGCCCGCTGAAACACGAGCGTCGAGTGCTAATTACGAATAATTATGAGTGCTAATTAAGGTTTCTCTTTGCCACGTTTCACGAGTGGTAGCGACGACGACTACGACGGCGACTACTAGTAGTGCTACTGCTACTTCTACTACCAGCACCGTCGCAGCTAGGCGGATTTTACGTACGCCATTAAGCTCGCCCTCGCACGCCGACTGCGAAAAACGATTTACTTAAAGGACAGACTGCCTTCACCCCTCACCCTCGCCCTCCGGTGCACGTAAGAGTGTAACGATAGCGGTCGTCGTAATTTTTTGCAGCGCACAAAAGGTCTGCTTTTACGTATTCCGTCGTCGAGTTACGCTCGGATGTCCGTAAACTCGAATCTCGCTTCTCTTAAACGTCCGTGCCTCCAGATAATCGACGAAGAGGGAAACGCTCTTCGAGACGATCGTTCTCCTTTTTCTTTCTTTCTTTTTTTTTTCTTCTTTTTTCGTTGACTCATTCTCCGTGCAGTTAAGCAGAGACGAGGTAATGAGATTGCCATCTATTAGATTGTTTGGAAAGTAATTTAGCTTTTTTTAATTTTTTTTTTTATGAAAATGAAAGACGATTTGTCTTTCATTTTTGGCTTCAATCCAATTTACACGTACAAAATATTGAAGAACAAAATTAATTATCTAATATATATAATTATTCATTTTATATATACTCGTATAATAGAATATATAACAGGAGGGGCCAACTTGCGGCTCTTTGAAGGATTATTTGCGGCTCTCGATAAATGTACTCGAGTTCCCTTTTCCTTTTTGTTATTATATTTTAAAAAATTTTCAATATTCGGTACAACGTACTTATACGAATCATTTTATTCCACTTTAAAATTCGTGAAATCCAAAAACCGATCAATATTAACTAACCAGCATCTGAAAGAATTACTGAGAAGTGCAGTCACCAATTATTCACCAAATTTTAAAGAATTATCAAGAGAAGTAGAATAAATGTGTTCAATTTTTAATATTTCAATTCAACACATATATTTTGTACCTTTATTTATATGTTTTCAATAAATATAATTTCTGTAAAAAAATTTTTTTAATACCTTTTTTGCATACCTTCTAAATATGTATTTAATTACGGCTCGCGAAAAATGTCAAATTTTGAAAAATGGCTCGGACTATCAAGGAGCTTGGCCACCCCTGATATATAATAAAAAATATAACATAAATAATAAAATAATAAATAAATTAAAAAAAAAACCTAAAATCAGCACGAACTTTCCGGACAACCCAATATATAGAGGGAAAATATGATACAAATGTTTACAATGTAAACAATACAAATCGCGATGTACAAATTACAACGTGCGTTGGAAAAAAACGAAATTACTTTCCGAACAACGTAATAGTTCGGTCCGGAGTAAAAGTTGGCAGACGGAACCGCGTGTTTATTGTGCGTAAAAAGCTTTTCGCGAGTGCAATCTCGCATTTAATTCGATTACGCGAGCGCCGTACTACGCGGCACGATACCAGGATTAAGTAATTCATACGACGACTCGCACTGGCTGCTTCTATGTTTCCTATTTTTGCGCCGTAACGGCAAGCGCCAATGACGGTGGACGCGTTTGTTTCCACGCCGCGAGAAAACCTGGATAGAAAGGGTTTCGACTTTCGCGATTAACGATTTATGCTGCTGAACGGCACTGGCATCGATTATCGCGTTACTTTGTGCGAAAATAATTAAACGATTTCACGGAGACGTGGAATTAAGCGTATTCATCGGCAAAGAGGTTTTTATTGTTCGGTTTCTGCGATAGCGTACCATCTTTTACAAGATTCCGCGACTCGAGTAAATTCGATTCGATTCCACGAATCTAATAAAGTACGTTTACGAGTTGGTCAAATATATCACATCGACTGATAAGTTCCCGGTCTAAAAATAATGTCCCGTAATGTAAAATAAAGTCGACACGTTCCTTTGACATCTTTAGAGTGTCAAATATCTCTTGCATCTTCGCTATACGATTTGCTAAAACCATTTTATGAACTTTTTTGATGTTACGACCGCGTTTAAATTCAGGAATGCAGTCAATGATGATCGATTTTCCTGGTGCAGAGTCCGGATAACACTTACTTTCGTTTCAACGGCGTTTTTTCCTATCAAAAATCAATGTTTTATCAACACGCGAAATTCTTCTGTTTCGCTAAAACCACTGTAACTTTTGAAACAAACTTCAGATCATTATAACATTTTTACAGCTACCATTTTAAGGCTAGTACATTCTAAAAAAAAATATTAATTTTGTATTTGTGGCGCCGTCAGGCTGCTAGACCGGAAACTTATCAGCCGATGTCTTGTTAGAGGTCTACCGGAAAGTTCCGCCAAATAATTTCGTCTCAAGTTTGAAATTGACTCTTTCGACATTGCATTTCTACGTATGTACTAGATATATACGTGGAAGTATAGTGATGATGAAATATATTAATTTCTGTTAATTCAAAATGGACAGAACTTTCCGGACCTAACATTTCGTTCGAAATTTACGTTTCGTATGTTATTCGGAAGGAACATTGTGACAGTATTCGCAAATGTGTCGATACGATCGTAAATCGTTGATTCGTAACGAAATAATAACAGGAGCAAATATTTTGTTTGGTCCAAAATTACGAATCCCAGGGTCAGTCGAGAATCATCTCTACATAAATCCCGTGAATTAATTGAATACCTGTATTCTACCATTGATTAAATACCCAAATTCCTACTTGCTCGATTTCAACACGATATTTTAAATTTCGAGCTTTTAATACCGATGAAACATAAATGAAGAATCAATGCATCGCAGTTGTACAATCAAATGTTCGGTAATCGATGTCGAGAGAGAACGAAACAATATCTTGTCGTTTGAAATAATGAATCAATTCTTCCACAAATAAACACGGCATTCGGAAATTATTGATAAATTTCGCACAGGGACGATCGACCTACCCATTAAAGCTACAAATTTCATTTTCGAACGATTCGTCAAAAATCTCTCAAGCTTCTTCAATCGAGAAACGATAATTTCCGTCCAGACAGAGATTCTTCAATAAAGTGATGAACTGCTAAATGAAAAGAAAAGTCGAAGAATCGAATAAAATAGTGCGGATGCGATGTCATTCGTCGTCGATAAACACCGTTGCACAATTCGCTTATGTATCGATACGATTATAAATCGTTGATTCACGATGAAATACAGGTGTCCCTCGAGTTACACGACTAATTGGTTTCGTGTAAATGGAAACTCAGATTTAGTTGATCTATGTCTTCACTAGATACTGTGCACTTTTCAAAAGCAAGAAGCAAAAGGGTTCTGCAGATAGCTTGATCGTATTAATAAATATACGATAAATACTTATAATTTTGTCCTTTTTATGAAAATTGGTGCTCATATTTCGATAGAGTACCATGACCGTTAACAGCACAAATTTGTTTACGAGCCTGATTCGCGTTGTCGCCTTGATCGAAGTGATATTGTAAAATGTATCGAATTTTCGCATCGATTTCACTCATGTTTAAATCGTCATAACTTCTGACTAGATCCAGCAATTTTAATAACTTTTTTTTTCAAAATATGCTCTGAAACATAACCTTTCAAATGCCGCTTGGTACAATACGATGCAGTAGATATTTCCAGAAAAATACGATCCTAAAGCTATCTGTGCATGGAAACGCGTAATACTTTTTCCCCGACCTAATATTTATATTATTTGATCCAAAATTACGAATCCCAAGCGATCGAAGGATATCCTCAGTCAAGAATCTTCCCAACATAAATCCAGTGGATCAATCGAATACCTATTCAACCATCGATCGAATACCCAATCGACTCGACGATTGATCGACAAACATTTTCGCCCAAGCGATACCAAATCGAAGACGGTAGCAACGATGAACAAGAATCCTTCAGCGAGCCCCTATCCCGGGGTGTAGCTTTGATAGGAACGATGCCGGTTCCACCGGCAGTTCTCATTTACCCTATGACTCGTTACGTCGCTCGAGGCCGAGAGCATCGAGTTACGACGAAGTTTAAGTTACCGGTAACTTCCCGTCTCGAAAGTTCCCTTCTCGAAAGCCACCGCCAAACGGACGCTCCCGTTGTAGCTTTGCGAAAAGGACCGCTTGCTTCGAACAAAGCCAGAGAAAATGGAAGCGAAAGGCGAAGCACCGTCGATGCGTCTTCCTTGGCTTCCCTTCTTCCCTCTTTGCCTGTTACCACCGTCGTTGGACGACCTCGGTTCGCTCCCACCCTCTAGCGGGGTGCCGACGGTGACGTCGACCCTGGATAGACGAGCTAGCAAAGTGGAACGATCGTTCGCTTCCTGGGGACTGCGAGAGGGGACCGAGGCGGTCGAAGGGATCCCAGTACGTATCGCGTTCAATCTTCTTCCGCGAGGTAATATAAATCTTTGATCGACGTAGACGAGCCGCGTCGCGCGCCACCCTGCGCTGAATCAAGCTCGTTAAATAATGCAGGAATCGGGGAAACACTTCCGCGCCCTGCGTGTCGCCCCGAAGGCGCAGGTGTCTGCGTGCGAACGCGTGTACGTACGAGTCGCGAGGTTCTTCGCGATTCCGCGCGTTTTCTGACGTTCGTTTCGCGACAGCCACCTTTCGCTCGATTCCGCAAGATGACAACAGGGTTCGCGAAATAGTCAACGAGAAAAGTTACGCTTTTTCGCGATGTCGGGATAATTTCCCGATTTTTAACGTTGGAATTGTTTTTAGTGGTTCTGTAGGGTGTGAGACTTTCTTAGACGTGCTTTATCGAAAGCACGCGAGTGTAATCTGACTTAAGTATGTTGGAGTGAGCGAGAGCGTAAGAGTGGCTACGAACCGAATCTGACGTTTTTTTTTAGGTCGAAGCTTCGCGAAACAACCGAGGCTGTGGGTGTGTACGTGTGTGTGTGTTTGTGTGGGAAAAAGCGACAAAGAGAACAGTTCTTTGTCGACGCGACGAGACTCGTGTGCGAATCATAGTTGAATGCGTGTATAGTTCACCCTTTCGCTGCTAAAGGCGTATATATACGCTCTCGGAAGTCAACCAATACATACAAAAATCGTAAATATACGCAGTTTACGCTTTTCCTGCTGTAACACCTTAACTGTTTTACCAATTGATTCAACCTGGAATTTATCGATGTATGTAACACGTTTCGTAATGAAACACAACATTTTTTTCTATATTATTTAATAGTTTTCTCACTACCACACCTGTACTGTTGTTCTTTAATTGCTTCAAAATAGAATTTATCGACTTACGTAACATTTTTCGCTCTAAAACATGACATTTTTTTTGATATTGTTTAGTCGATTATTCTTTTGATTACTCCGTTACGCGTTTCAGAGGTATTATCGAGGATACATATTCCCCTTGATCGAGTAGAGCGTTGGCGTTCTAGCCGCCTTGTCTGACGAGGGAAAGCCTTGCTCCACTGTTTTTATTCTTTTGCTTTTGCTACGATGCGCGAGTAGGACAGTAACAGCGTTGCATGTCGTTCTAA
Source organism: Liostenogaster flavolineata (assembly GCA_025433975.1). Classification (NCBI taxonomy): domain Eukaryota; kingdom Metazoa; phylum Arthropoda; class Insecta; order Hymenoptera; family Vespidae; genus Liostenogaster; species Liostenogaster flavolineata. Next base: position 513,169 of record JAITYT010000041.1, read on the forward strand.
CAACGCGTACTTTGTAACTTTCCTGATTAAACATCCTTTACCAACTCTGTTATTTGTGGTTGCGTTTTATTCATGCATCGGATAAATCCTCAACAGTTATATCGAAACAAACTTTACAGGACTTATCCTATGACAGTTAACGTTATGTTAAAATCGTCGAATTAAATTTGTTCCTCGTTGTCGATTTTGCATCTTTTTCAATTATTTCAACTATTTTCGAAGGAATGTATAATAAAAATTAAGTAAATCAAAAGTAGTTTAGAAAACCACTTAAAATAGATCAGATATTGGGTATTTTCAATTTATTCGCAATTATTTACTTTTGATTTTATGATATATAATATTTATATATTATACGTTATAATATATTTTAATTATATAGTATATATTAATATTATATATAATATAATTATATGCAATATACACAATATATATTTTGTACATTATATAATAATTATACATTAGTAATTATATATTAATTTATAATATATATTATACTTAGTTTTGGCGCAGTGAAAAAGTTGATAGTCCTTGTATTAGTCGTCTTAATAATTGTCATAATATTATAAATTCCTTCCATCTTATCCGATTGCCTGCAGCTCAATGGTCCCATTCTTACTCCGACAATATATTACAAGAAATATATATTTATAAACACCACAGTTCGATAAAAATATTTTTTGTAATAAAGACAACGACGACGATAAATTCGAGAAATTAGACGATTTAAGCAATCGATATTTTGTTTCAAGAAGATTTATGTACATACGGAGATGGCCTTTATTGTTCGTCGATCGACGTATCCGCGCGTTTAATACGGATTCGTGAGTCGATCGTCTCGCAAGCCGTCGTTTTACGAGACGACGACGGTGGTTGCATTCGGATGGGACGAGCGGCCGACGTTGGAGCACGGGAAAGCTAGGGATCGTTTGGATGGCCAAGGGGAAGAGGGAGCTTTAACAATGCTAGAGTAACACATCACCCATAAAACGATGACTCTCTCGACGGCAATTCAAGCACCGTAGCATCGTCCAACAGCGCGCCCCGAGTCGTAAAGTATGAAATTAACGTTTATGTACCGACACCAAAAATAGATTTCCTGCGATTCCATCGAATTGCAATTTCGTTCTCCGTCATTGCGATTCCCGCGTAATAGTCGTTATCACGTACATCTTCGTGCAACGATATCAGCTATACGAGAAGCATTTTGTCGCGACACCAAACATAATTTCATAGAAGATTCGATTGAATTCGTTCCTAGCGAGTCTCTCATCAATTTCTAACGATCGATTATTTCGAATGAAAAGAACCAAAGAAAAAAAACGAAGCACCTTCTCCCTCGTGAAATAATATTAGATTGTTCGGAAAGTAATTTCGTTTTTTCCCAACAGAACTTAAAAAACAACTTTTTTTTATAAAAAAAGAAAAACAAAATTACTTTCCGAACAACCCGATATGTGCACATAATTATGAAAGTGGTCTAAGTCATATATTTCTTGTTTCGAGATATTTAATGGATTACATTTAAATAAATTATTCGTCTCTCGTTCGCGATTTCGTCGCATTATCGTCGTCGACTGATTTATAATAACTGATAAACTCAATTTTTTTTTAAGTTTTTGACTTGGACCACTTTCATAATTAACACTAAATGAATTATATATAACGACCAAATAACAACCACTATCCAATGATTCATTTTTGACAATATCGTAAAAATGATATTAAATTAATTTAGTTTAAAATTATGTGGTGTAAAATAACTGATAAATTCATTTTCTTTAAATGTTGACTTAGACCACTTTCATAATTAACACTAAATGAATTCTATTTAATGTCGAAATTACAGCCACTATCCAATGGTTCATTTTTGACAATATCGTAAAAATTTCATTGATTTAATTTAGTTTAAAATAATAAGGTGTGAAATAACTGATAAATTCATTTTCTTAAAATTTGGCTTAGACCACTTTCATAATTATAGACACATATATTCGTGAAATAATGGTGAAATCCGTACTTTGTTCCACATCAAGTATGAAATTACCGTTTATGTGCCGACGCCAAAAATATATTTCCTGCGATTTTCACGTAATAGTCGTTATCACGTACGTCTTCGTGCATCGATATCGGCGTTACGGGAAGTATTTAGTCCCGAGACCGACTATAATTCCGCAAAAGATTCTGAATTTATTTCTAGCCATGAAAAAAGAAAAAAAAACGAATTGTTTCCTCCTTCGTTATTCGTGAAATAATTGTGAATTTCGTTCTTCCTTCCACGATTTAATCGCACGATACGTTCGACGTCAACGCGAAGCAGCGAAACTTTGCGCGTACCTTAAAAAGTGCCACGAGGAAATTTATTTTCGGTAGACATCCAAGTATCTACAAAAAGGTCCCAACCGTTTCCTCTTCGATCGACGTTCGACTGAATCGCGCGAACGATAAGAAGCGCTTCCTTCGATAAAAGTTGAGCCATTCCGAAAGCTCCTTCTTACAGCACATCGCGAACTTAAAGGAAAGTAAAAATCGGATTTCGCGTCAACGACGTGACTTCCGTCCCTTGAATTTTTTAGCGCTTCTTCGATTTAGACGAAAATCGAACCGTGCTTAAATAAAGTCGGCCGACGGCTCGTACCTTCGTTAAAAATGCATATTTATCAAATGCAACGATCTGGGCAGGTTCCTTGACATCGATGTTTTCCGCGTACGTCACGACCAAAGCGCGATGACGTCATTCAAAAATAAACCGACAGAAAGAAAGAGCAAGAGAGAATGACTTTGAAGCATTAAGAAGTCGTTAATCTCGATCGTTTCTCGACACGCAGAGTGCGATTCGTTGAGTGAAGGCTGCGTCAAACGCCGACCTCTTCTCCTTTCACGCGCGAACACCGCCACTTAATCCTACCAAACGGGATATAATCCTATCCAGCGACTATCGTCGTCGTCGTCGTATCTCAAGTGACTTTCAATGCTCACGCGTCTAAAGATCTCAAAGACAACAGCAGGTACTCGAAAGCAATGCCAGGACGGTACCTCCATCAAGGATCTAATCCTTGTGGCGCGTCATAAGCGAAATAATTAATCTCTTAATCACTAAACGACGATGACGAAGGACGAACCATGGTGGTCGAAAAGAGCCGGTTAAAAAGCAATCTTGACGAGCGCGAGTCTCGTGGGCGCCATGGAAATTATCCTGCTGAAACGAAGATGCGTCGAATAGCGAAGGAAACAAGAGAGAAAGAAAATGAGACGGAGAAAGGCAGAGAGAGAGAGAGAGAGAAACAAACAGGTGGGGAAAAAGAAATCCATTTTTTTCGGTAGATAGCTGTAGTGATCGATATCTCGCAAAGTATCGATCGAACAATTTCAGATTTATGCTCGTTGGAAAGGTGATATTTCGCACTACAAAAATTCTTTCGCAGTTTTTTGTTTGGTCTGTAGCGACCGCTTAGTACAAATACGCGGCCTACGAATCAGAAGACCGAGGTTCGATTCCCGGTATGTGGATCCATACGAATAAAATCCGGAGGAAT
>JAITYT010000041.1:617669-628715 GCA_025433975.1 Liostenogaster flavolineata
GAACCGTAACGTCATCAATTATCCATAACATACCGCCGATCGAATCTAGCGTGCGACTGAAACCCGCGCGATTACGTTTCATACGTACATACGCGCATACATAAATAACCACGCATATATACGCACTACGAGTCTGGCAGGTCGGTTGATCGCTACAATAATCCAGCAGGTATAACGAGGACGACGATGATCTTCCCAAACACCGAAACGTGTTAACCCTAAACACTACAACTTTTAACCCTTTTAGTGCTAACCTTCTTCCTAAGATACTAGCGAAAAATGCGAAGGATAATCCCGTTTTCAAAAGATTCACAAGTGTTTTCATCATCACTACTTGACGAATTTGATATTAAACTTTTACTTAAAAAAAAATACAAAAATCAATGTTAAATTCACACCAAATAATTTTAAAGGGTTATTTATAAATGTTATTAACTTATTAAAAATGTTATACATGCGCGCGTTAAGACACGTCCGTACAGTCGGTATTCCGACGCTCCGCACTTTATACGCATTAATAGAGAGTGTGAATATCGACGGGCAACTCCAACTTATTGTTGTCATATTTTGACTTGCAAGTTTTTAAACGTCAGACTTTAAACGCTACAATGGCGCGTAGATAATAATATTAAAGTTATTCAAAACAATCTTAATTCATTTCAGAAATTGCATAACTTTAATTACAATATTTATATTGTATATCTACATTTTCCTCGCAAAGTAAATTATCTTTTCTTCTCGACATAATTGAAGAAAGATGGAGGTTCTGTCATTTTGTGAAGCGAAAGAAAAACTAATACATTTTTCATACATGTAAAAATATTTATCGTACGATATAATTTCCGTCATTATTTATGACCTCTCGTCAGCGTGATGGTAACTTGTAATCACCATTTTTAAGAAATGTCTTGTCTGTAGAGGCGAAGAACCCAAGTAATGTTTGGCTGACATCTGTTTTAATTTCGAATTTTCTTTTTCTGCAAACGATTTTGCAAGAAGAAAAACAAGTAATGCAATCTTTTCGTAGACAATCCACTTTTCATCGTCGATTATCATCCGGTCCAAGAAGGGTTTGGTTTCGTTCCGAGCAATCAGAGATGTGCATACGACGACTCGATAATTCAGATTCTTCTCACTTAACCTTTAAACGCCCAGTGTGCCGGAAACATCCCGGGTAACATCGCTGCGTCTTATTGTCGCGCCTAGGGAGTTATTTTGTCGAGGAACTGCTAGTGTCGCAGATATTAAAAGTTTCATATATGTCTGCCAATTTTTTTTAAATGACGGCCATTTAAACCCAGCAGCCCGGCAAAACCTGGGATTTTAATCCGACGGATAAAAATTAACTCGTGTTGCACCAATTTGGAGTATTTACAGACCAATCCTAGTTTTCGAATATAGTCCGAAATGATTCGTCGAGTCGAGTTAAGCTTTTCCGCGATCTTTCATGTTGTCAAAAAATGATCTTACTCTATCATGGCTTTGATAATATCATCGTCGATCAAAGATGGCCGTTCAAAGCGTAGCTTATCATCAAGGTCGAAATTACCCGTTTCAAATTTGTCGAACCATCTCCCACACGTTCTATCGAAAATTGCATCTTCACCCAAAACTTTCACTAAATTTCGGTACGTGTCGTTAATAAACTTGATTGGCAGCTATGCATACACGATCGCGTTTCACTTAATAACGACACGAGACATCTTTGCTTCCGTTATTCTAGAATAGTAGCTGTGTATAAATGCAATGATAAAGAGGGACAGCCATATACGTCTTAAATAAGCATGTACATACGTATTAAAACTTAATACGACATTATCGGACAGAACCTTCCGATGGACCTAATACGACAAAACAGCTCGAGATCTTACCGCCTTTACTGATCGCATACAACTAACTGAGAAGTATTATTTACTATCTATAAACAATTACCGATAACGACCCAAACAATGAAGTAAAAAGTACCCTTGAATTAGCACGCTTTGAATCAGAGGTATCTGACGATCACACTCGCAGCCAAAAGGGTTAAAACGTTCGCGTCAAATGATTAAAGAACGACACTCGTCTCCGCTTTCTCTTCAACCTCGCTGGGGTCTCCACCGCCGTGGGCATGTCTCTTTATAACAGGTTCGGATTCGGAGTTAACCGATGGAAATTGTCTTCCGACCGGCGGGAACAATAATGACTCCGTCGAAATTCCGTACGGCTGGAAATTGCTCGGGCGGAATGTCGAGACCGGTCCTCTTCCATCGTCGAATCGATACCTCACGCTAGGTATCGCCGAACGGGCTTCGTCCTACTACTCTACGTGCGTGGAAATGCTCGCTGGCTCGCACGAGTGTCCTCGAGCCGGCGGAGGGACGGGCACGGATGAATGGCGTGGGTCGAGAGACGAGAGGGGAATAGGAGGAGGCGAAGGAGAGAAGGCGAACGCCAGGCCAGACCAGGCCGGGATATTTCGACGCGATGGAACCGACGAAATCGTATGCGCATCAGCGGGCCAGCTCACGGCCGGGGCATTTGCCCAGAACCAGAAAGCGGTTTCTCAGCTTTCTCTTCCGAGAGCCGTCGCCTCAAAGGAGGACCAATAGCAAAGTTCGGTCGAATTGGAGGGGACTCGAGCGATTGCGGGTACGGAAGCGAATTCTACGGTACGCAACGGTGATGGAAGGTCCAAGAAAGGTGGGGTGCGAAGAGGACGAGAGTAAGAAAAAGAAGAACTCGGAGTGGCGAGGAGAGAAGGTCGATCAAAGAAGGAATTCCAAGGTCTAGCGCTAACCTTCGGGTGAAATGAAGCGACCGGCCATTTTTTATCCTCACAAGTAATATATTTACTTCGTTAATCGGTTATATTTACAGGTCCTTCCGAGCTCTCGTAAGCGGATATACGAAAATGATCGCGTTTGTCGATCATCGAACTTGAGAAATGCATTATATTTTCCGTGGCCATTTTACGGGCCACTGGTCGTATTACATTTGCCAATCTCTCGTTCATCCTTCTCGTCCTTCATCGACATTTATCGATATGGAATGACTTAAGTGCGTATCGCTTTATCGCTTACAATTCATTCGTGATCGAAGAAAATAAATCGCTACGTACGGCCGTGCATTCGCGTTGTGTGTCTGTGTATGTGTGTATGCATGTATGAATGTAAGTGTGCGCGCGTGCGTGTGGGCATGAAAGATGAATTAAAGGATGCGATTCCTTTGTACAACGTCGATCGTTACGCTAAAAGATTATACAAAAAAGCTCTACAAGTTGCGCGAAATAAATACGTTTATTACTATACATCTACGTATTTACGTATCTCATGTACGCTGTCAACATCTCGGGAATTTATGCGATTCAATGACCACATCCGGCAGATATAACTGTTTATCCAAAACGATGACGATTATGAGATACGACTAAAATTAGGGCTAGAGGAAGGAAAACTTCGCGTGGAAAGCACGTTAACGAATTTCGCTAGGAAAGAATGGAGGCAGGGAGAGGGGGCGGGGAGGAGCTACAGTTATTCAGGATCGCTACGAAAAATGGACATATATCAATTTTAATAAATTCGTTGAGACATCGGAACTATCGATCGAACTTCTTTTTGTTTTGGTCGCAAAGGATATAACATCTTTTACTTTTTTTTCCCCTGGGTAATATACTTTTTTTCTGGAATATATAGCATCATTTCGATCATTTTTGTGACTTTTGTTCGTTTGTTAACAAGAAACTTCTATCTTGGTTTCCCGTTCTTGGGCAGACTTTCGTAAAACGAACGACCGATTCCACGTGCTCTTCGGCATTCGATGTCCGATCGGCAAAAATAATTCGATCGATTTCTCGCAATCGTTGCGATAAAATCTATAAACGAAACGTTTAAACGCGCATTCTTTGCATTCAATCCCAACCAAATACAGCTCAGACGGAATCAAAGGGTTACGAAATAACAATAATTTTGCCAGGTGTTTTTTTGAAAATTGCGGTATTCGCGCTTTATTCGGGAAATTACGAGATAGATCGCCTATCTCGCGTCGCATCTGTTCGCTCTACGAAAGCCCGACTTGGAATTAATTAAAGAGATTGAAACTAGTGCGCAGTCTTAGCTAGAACTTTGGCATTGATTGTGACGATGGCGAACTCGTGAGGTTGTGAATTTCGTCGAAGGACTGTCTCGCTGCACTTTGTAGATCGTCCATACCCTTTCTGGTCTTCGTCGTGAGATCGTCCAATTGACGGCGCGTTTGGATAAAAAGCTCGTCTGTCGATTTTACGGCAGAATTCGCAAATTCCTTCACCTCCAGTTCGAGCTTATCGATAACCCACTCCATCGCCTGTCGTCCCTGAAGCGAAATCGTGAAAACAATATTATCGTGAAACGTATCGTAGTGTCTCCTCTGTCACGACGTAAATTATTCATGAACTATTATAACATTCCCCCTAGGAAACAATGAAACGTTGAACCCACGCCTGGGCCTGAGAAGAAATCATCGATGCCATTTAAACTTTTTACAGCCAGCAAGCCCAACTTTTTTGACTTTTTTACTCTCTCTCACTTTATAGTTTTTGCAAAAATTAATCGAGCGTCGTAAAAATGTACGGAAGGAGAAAAAACTAATTTTTTTCGATAAGGAATATTATCTCATTTCTGAAATCATAAGTGAAATCTTGCAAACTACCTGAAAATAGCATTGGCAGTCTTCGCACATCCCACTAAATGAGCTAGCCGTAAAAGAGATAATGCAAACACCTATCAAACTTTCCTAAATTGCTATGAGTCAATACGATCTAGGATATAAGTAGATCCGAAGTAAACAGTATTTTTATACTCGTTAACCTCCTTAAGTCCGGAGGACATTCGAATGGATTTTAACCCTGCAGGGAATCCGGAGAAGATTTGACTGTTTTGACTGTTTTGACTGTTTTGACTGTTTTGACGTAGCTAATAATTCGATACCTCGGATTTTTTAAGGAAATGTTACGTAAGCTTGTATGCTTTGTATGCAGTTTAAAAAAATGTACAATTGCAATTTTATTTGTAACTCGAAAAATACGTCGTTTTTGAAAACATTTAATTCCTCAAAGGGTTAAATTTAGTTCAACGTCAACTGAATAAAGTAGATAAGGAAAAATTTGAAGTTGCTAATGAAAAATTGAGAATGACTTTCGAAACACTATTATTTATACGAAAAGATATTATTCAAATAATTTAAAACGATCATTTTTGGGTTAATTTCAGGTTACCTGGACTTCGAAAATAAAATAAATGCAAACCAAAAAATCCGTTGTGCTCGTTTCACTATCTCGAGTGCCAATATTTATGTTAGAGTAGCTCCGTATAATGAAAATTGAAAAATTGATCTTACAAAATACGTATACTTATAAATGTATTGACTACAAATATACTCACTTTCACTGCATTAAATGAAATCTTCGATGTTAAAAGATCTTCCATGTAATGAGTCAAAGGGACACCTTTGACCATTACCACCGCTTCCTGGGTGAGTTGAGTTTTATTAGCGTCTTCCGGATGGGGTACATACCTCACCGTTTCGTCGACAGCGATATAGTTGCAGAAAGTTAACTGTACAAATAAATAGGAAATTCTAACGTTAGTAAAAGACGTAGAAAAAATTACGTGAGAGAAACTAAAAACTTCCGAAGGATGTTCGGAAAGTAATTTCGTTTTTTCCCCAACAGTTTTTCATCAAAAAAACGAAACGACTTTCCGAACAACCTAATACAGTCAAACCTGTTTTTGTGCGATTTCATTTTTGTGCAATTTTTTTGATGCGGTTGAAAGCCCTTTCTCACTATTTCGTAAATCTTTGACTTATTTGTATCGAATTTGAATTACTTGTATTGCATTTTCTAAGTGCAACTTTTTAACGCGATCCTTCTTCGCCGCGTAAAAAAATTATTTGTTACAAATTTTTTTAATATTTTTTGATGCGGTTCACCCAAAAATCAGAGTATCGCAGTCGAAAAGCTATACAACATTCCTGATACCTAGCATCAAGCATTGGCCATGTTGTGCAACTCGTTGAGCTAGCAACCCCCAGTTAGATGGCCAGACGGAATTATCGAGATAGGATTTCCACGAAAGTGACGCAAGTCCTTGAATAATCGATGCCGCGAAATAAGCTTGCAAACGAGTTCGCATTGGGCTTCGTCACGGAGGGAGAAGTATAAAGCCACTGAACTCTCGTACCCTTCTTTTCGAACACCCTACAGCGTGCTCTATCGCGCCTCGCGTTTTTTGTCGTGTACGATCGCACACGAACGATAGCAGTCGTCATTTTTACGAGCACGAAAACTTGTAAACGATCGTGATGATCGATCAGTTTAAAAAAAAAATTTCAGCGGAAGGTCACGATATTTTAGCCTGTAATAATCGAAACGATTACCGAAATTCGTTAATGTGCTCACGATCGAAGAATCCGATAACAAGTATAGATAAAATATTTGTCACTTTTTTTTCTACTTACATGTAAGGAAAATAACTAAGAGAGATAGAAACAGATAGCAACACGGGGAACTGTTTAAAATGTATTTTACGCGTTTCTGAATAAAAATCTAATAATTTCCGCAAAATCGCTGTACCTTTTCGTACAATAAAATATTAAAATATCCTATAATAAATAATAAATAATACATAAAAATAAATAAATTCGCAATTTTCGTCAATATTTAACTACCAATTTCTATGGATTAAAATAACTAAATTGGACGTAGAAACACGTAATGTACATGCAATATGCGATGAGAACACGAGCAAATTCCAGGATCAGTAAATGCATTTATTAAATTATGATAAATACGAAAACTTTTCTTTTTACCGAACTTAAGTACTTTGAATCGAGTAAGAGGGGATTAAAAAATGTTTACGAGACTTAAGTTAATCTTAAATTTATTTACGAAAATGTATTTTTAAAAAAATCTAAAAGACACGAACGTGTGTCACTTATGCTCAGATTGGTAATCGATTGTGTAATAGACATTGACGCTTCTTCCTCGACGTCATTCACTAATTTACGCTGAATGATAAGTATCCTTAACTCCTCTTGATCGGATTAATTCAACGTTCAAACGAGGTTTCCCGTGTTTTCGCATCGGGAAATGATGAAAAAAAGAAGAAGCTTGGAAGATCCAGACGTTCCTTTATAATTCAAACGCGCACCGGATGAGTACGATGCCGCGTTTTTCCAAGGAGAAGCGAAAGAATAAAGAAAGAAAACCAGAAAAGAGGCAAGCGTGATTGTACGAGTTCAGGAGTTAACATAAAACAACGAATACTTTAATATGTGAATAATCGGTGTTAGAAAACAGAGAAGGTACAGTCGGTTGTATGTGACTTTGAACGAGAATCATATCGAGAAGAAGTTTTGAATCTCAGTGTGTCGAGAAGTTTCGAATCTGAGTCTTTCTTTTTGTCGTGTCCGCTGTGCGTTCAGCGACACCTAGAGGAGTAGGGACACTGATCTGATTCACCCAGACCGTCGAAGAGTTAACCCCTTATCTTACCGGCCGGGCGATTTTGGTTAATTGTTATCCAGCCTCTTCCGGAGAATACGAAGCTGATAAGCTTAGATATGTTAACACGTTAAACGCCTTGTGAGACTAAATATTAGCTCTACTAGAGAGTAATCAAAATATCTTCGATTTAAAAAATTCTTTTTTATATTATTTTAAAGATTTTTTAAAAAGGAAATCATACAACTTCCTTTACGCTGGCAAAGTGTTAGAAAATGATGGGAATTATTTTGTCGATTAGTATTTGAGAAAGCCAGGGAAAAAGTTATCCAGCTCAAAGAGCTAAATACTCCGAAAGAAACTGGATCGCAACGCTACGCGCTTACGTCACCGACTGCACGATCTTATCTACATTTTTATTTACACGATCTCATCCGGCTGACGTGGAACTGATCCAGCGTAGCGACGTTCGATGATTCCTCCTCGACGGAAGGTCCTGATCCAAAAATCCTGAAAGGTCGCGCAAAAAAGGCGAAACAAAAATGGCGGATAAAAAAGAAGAACGAGAAAGGAGGAAGAAAGTTCTTGAGGCGTTCTTCTTGATCGTCGAACGGCGAAGAATCGAAGGCGCGCTCGCGTTATCAGCGGCAGTGACGTTAACAGGCGCGAAAATCGCGCTCATCATTATGAGATCACGCGGCAACTGACTCGCGGCAATGCGGTGCGAAGTACCGCGCCGTCGACGACCGGAGCCGCGGTAGGAAGGCTGGAACAATTGAATCGCGGGGGTGCAATATGTTTCACGGGGAAATTAACGCCCGCGGCATATTGTGGACCCACCGACCGATAGAGAGACGAGAGAGCCAGGGAGAATAGTCTTCGCCTCTCCCCTCTTCGGCCCACCCGGTTCACCCCCTCGGTTCCCCTCTCTCGCGCTAGCACGTTCCTCTCGCCGTCTCGGGCTCTCGACAACGCTCTACCATATTGGCAATCAGTGAAGCCAACTGTATTATATCGCGAACGAATATCTATCGAGCGCTTCGTACTCGTTCGAGGACGCGACGAGCCTCGTTGCCTACAGCTCGTGTTCTCTCTTTTTCTTTCTCTCTTTCAATTTTTTATAAAGCTCTCGTTCTCCATAGGAAAATGTTAAAACCTATGATTCGAACGCCATCCGAAGTACCGCGGCTTCGCGATTGGCTCGTGCTTAAATCGTTTCGCATCGAACGCGACTGTAATTTCAGTCCTTTTAGTGCAACCGTATAAAAGCGCTGTAATTTATTATATCAACCGCATATGGATATCTAAAACAATATACGTTCGTAATGTTTTTTTTCCTAAAGTGATACATTTTATTAAATAACCTTTCATATTTCTCGCTAGTACCGCGACTTTGCGATTGAGTCGTACTTAAATCGCTTCACATCGAACGCGACTGTAATTTCAACCCTCTTAGTGCGACTATAGTTAAAAGCGCTATAATTTATCTAATATATAATACCATATGCGCTATCAACCGCATACGGATACCTAAAACAATAACTTCGTAATGTTTTTTTCCCTGAAATGATAAATTTTATAAAATTACCTTTCGCATTTCTCGCTAGTACCGCTGGTACCGCTGGTACCGCTGGCAGAAAGTAGCGTAAAGAGGGTTAATACGGTCAAAGTCGCCGTTACCGCACAATCGCGGCGAGTAGCGAGCGCCTTTGGTTGGTACGCTACGTTCAACGAGTTCGGCGTGATACTCGAATACGAGAGGAGTCTTTTTCGTGGAATTCCTAAAAGTCGAGAGCGAATTCGTCGCTGTCCTAAGGCATCGTCAATGGATAAGAAAGTTTAAGACGATTCGACGATTAACGGGGGAAAGATATATATATTAGTTCATAAGGCGAATGGATTTTTGCGAGTAATTTCTTAGGGAGCCATAAGTTTAAGTGTTTCCAGAAAAGTTTCGGGATTTACCGACAATTTTTTTCAAAGGAGAGGAGACCTTCGAGTTAAGGAGTTTTTCATTCGACTTTCAGAAATGAGTTTGAATAAGTCCAGCGTGAAAACTATGTCGATAAAGAGCAAACGATTCGTTCGTTCCTTCGCCCCCTTTCTTCAATTTTTCTTTCCTTCTTTTCCTCATCTCGCGATAATTATCGTTCGCCTTCCGCTTCGACGTTCCGACGAATATTCTCTCCGACAATACCGGAAATCGAATACTCATAAACCCGAGAAAATTCGACGGAAAGCGAAAAAATTTCTCTTCCTTCCGTCGCGACCAAACCGCACCAGCCACGCCGCTAGCCTCTCGCTCTCGCTTTAATTGGAAAAATGAGAATGAACTCTTTATCGTTTCTATAACGAGAGGTAACCGCGGCGAAGCGAATTTTTTAATCGTGCGGCTTGAAAGGTGCGCGTTAGTACGCCTTAAAGTAATCGCAGTTAACCTTACTACCAAAGAACACTGACAACGTTTCTCTCGAGGCATTTAATCGAACCTACCAACCGGTCGACCGATTAAGCGTACGTAAAACCAATCGTTATTGTAATTATTATCGTAGAGAACGATTCGACGTGTAGGGTGTAGACGTTCTAGGGGCACGCACCTGAATTGGATGTGACTTTTGTCACATGAAGTGCATTCGAGTATGAGCGTCGAGCGTCGAGTTTTCGTAGTAATCGCAAACAAAAATCGCAAAACTGATTGTTCATATATTAGATTGGGGAACAAAATATTGTGTTTTTATGCACAGAAGGCTTTGGGATCGCGGCGTTTGAAAGGTTGTGCTTCAGAGCACATTTTAAAAAAAGGTTGTAAAAATTGGTGGTTCCAGTCAAAAGTTATAACGATTCAAACATGAGTGAAATTGCTGAAAAATTCGATACATTTTATGATTGATTTTAAGTCTTTTAGTGCCAGACGCAAAACTAATGTCAATTCGAGAGATACGGGACGCGTAGACTACCTAGACGCATTGAAAATGCAATAAAAAACATAAGTGCATATAAAAGCGCAGTTGAAGCCTATCGACTGCAATTAAAAACTTACGAACGAAGTATTCTGTTAGAAGTAATAAGTAGAGATCGATTTCGTTAATTAAAAAATTGTTATTTACAGTGACGGAACAAAACATGTACTTGGTGGGATGTGGAGGCTGTTATGATTTAGTTATTATCTAAACGATTAAGGAAAGGTATAAACAAAAATTAATAATTTCTTCTTTATATTTATCGTCTCACGTAACATATACAATATATTTCTCTAAATATGTCAAAGATGCCTGCGATCTTCAGGAAAACCGTGATAACAAAAAATAACGAACAACAACGAAACACCGTTTACAACGGTGAATCGAACAATCTCTAAATCTCTTGAAAATAAAAATTCTGCATTGTTTATACGAACACAGTCGGATTGGCATATTTTTCGATGTCGTAAGATTATGCGCAAACTGTATCGGACGGAGAACTTGATTTTTAACAAAAATTACTTATTTCAATGAAGACTATCGTTTGGTAACAGATTCATTAATTATTTAAACGATTAAAGGAAAGTTGTAATCGATAAAGAAATAATTTCTTCTCTATATTTT
>JAITYT010000041.1:724017-741967 GCA_025433975.1 Liostenogaster flavolineata
CCGTTGGGAAAAAAACGAAATTACTTTCCGAACAAGCCGATAATAAATACGAAAATTTCATCTATCCAAGGAAAAAAAAAGCAAGGAAGTGGTCGACGAGAGACCGAGATCGCGAACGAGTTCCTTAGGTCGATCGGCAAGTGCACCTTTCATCGTCGATAGGCACGAAGAAGCGTTTCGCTCGTCACTTCGCGTCTCGAGGGTCGCCGCCATCATGGGAGAACAATGAAGGAAGAACGATCGAGAAGCTACGTACCGTCCCGGAGGTTAAGTCCGACGTCGGATCGTCCGATGACCGATCGAGGGTCACGTCATTCCGTGGAGATCGAAGAGATGTCATTGGCTGAGCCGTTATTCCTGAATAAGCCGAGAACGGTTCCTCACGATCGAAGTACCACCTGCGGAAAGCGTAGCTATATCTCTAAGATCTCGTCGTCTCGCTCTTAACCTTTCGCCGATCCGATTCCGTTCATCACGACTCCTTCCTACGAGGGATTATTACCGCTCGTCGAACCTCGACGTAACGCCGTTCCTCCTCGAGGTACGACGCGGACCAAGAGATCGTCGCGAATCGGAGTTTCGCCTCCGTGAAATCGTGGAAACGATCGCGTCTTCGTCCAATTCTTCCATCTCGATCCCCTTCTGGTTCCAGCGATTATCGAGACTCGATCGACGAGAATCGACAAGAATCGACGACCCACGGTGACGTTCGCTTCCTTCTTCTCTCGCCGGTAGCGAGATTCGATCAACGCGCGTCCGACGTCTTAACGAATTTGCATTTAATCTGTCGAACTTCATCGGGGCGTAGGAGGCACGCGTGGCCTCGTAATATGGGCTAAAAGGCCAATAAGAAACGCGTTTTAACCTTTATCCGCCGGATTTAAATCCCAGTGTTTTGCCGGGCTGCCGGGTAACCCTTATAGTGCTAACCTTCTTCCTGAGATACTAGCGAAAAATGCGAAGGGTAATCCCACTTTTCCGACACGAAAAAAACAGCACCAAAATACTAGTTTGAGTTCTGCGTTATAAAATGTATTCATAATTGACGATAAAAATAATAAACACAAGTTAAATAAAGCAAAAAATTCGCACTTATATGCGCACGCATTAATAGAGAGTCGATTGGCAGACATCTATGATTTTTTTTTTAATATCTACTGTCATTATAATTGCATTTGAAAAAAAAAACAATGTTAAAAGTTAGCCGGGATGTTTTGAGCACGCTCGGCCCTTGGCGAAAACATTTAAAGGGATGTTTCCGGCACACTAGGCATTTAAAGGTTAACCCTTTTAATGGCAAACGCAAGACTGGTGACTATTCGAGAGATAACAAATGGGCTGATAACTTTCCGGTCTGACAGACTGATAACGCCAGAAATACAAAATTAATATTTTTTTTAGAAAGTACTAAGCTTCGAAAGGTAGCTGTAAAAATTGTATAATGATCTGACGCTTGTTTCAAATGTTACAATGGTTTTAGTGAAACAAAAGAATTGACACCGATGATGCGGCACGTTCTGGTCGCCCAAAAGAGGTAGACATCAGAAATCATCAAAAAAGTCCACAAAAATGTTTTGGCAGCTCGTAAAGCGAAGATGCAAGAGATAGCTGACACCCTAAAGATATCAAAAGAACGTGTAGGCTTTATTTTACATTACCGGGCATTATTTTTAGACCGAAGACTTATCAGCCGATGTGATAGATTGGTAGGTATGAAATGTCGGATTTTAAAGTGGATATATAAAACTCTGATATGGAATTTTTCAGATTGTCCTCGTACTGATAAGTTTCCGGTCTGACAGACAGATGGCGCCACAAATACAAAATTAATATCTTTTTAGAAACTACTAGCCTTCGAAAGATAGCCGTAACAATTTCATGACGATCTGACGTTTGGTTCAAAAGCTACAGTGGTTTAGTGAAACACCATTGAAACGAAAGCGCATAAAATATACGATGAAAATGAGAATGTCGACGAAGGTACATTATCTGAAATTGAATCAGAAGAAATGCCCAAAGAAATACATGATTAAACGTAATAGATTCTTTCAATGTTGAGTCAGACGAAGAATTTTTGGGACTTGAATAATCTAATGTTTGATAAATGGCGAGTTAAAAAATTCCACCATAGTTTTAACCCTTTGCACTCCTATGTCGAGTGTTATTCGACATTTAATCGATTCGCGATTACTGCTATTTCGAGACACATTTTATATATAAAATAAATTTAAAAGAAACGAGAATTCTAATGTATTATCAAACTACATTAAGAATTATTAGAGAATAATTAGAGGTTGTTGGAAAGAAAAATAGAAAAGAATTGGAAGTGCAAAGAGTTAATATTAAATTTAATTTACTTACGCTTTCAAATGTATCGTATAACGCGCAAGTTCTTATTTTATCAAATTTTAACTTTTTTGTACAGATAACACGCGCGTTATCTACGGAAAAATGCGGTA
Organism: Liostenogaster flavolineata; assembly: GCA_025433975.1. Lineage (NCBI taxonomy): Eukaryota > Metazoa > Arthropoda > Insecta > Hymenoptera > Vespidae > Liostenogaster > Liostenogaster flavolineata. The sequence goes on from JAITYT010000041.1 coordinate 726,477, forward strand.
GTTACGGTTGTTTAAACGAAAAAATTAATTTAAATGCGTTATCACAGCGTCTAGGCAGGCAACACGATCGAAGCTTTTCCAAACGACGATATTTCGTCGTCCGACGCTGAAAGGGTTAAAGATAAGACGCGTATACGCGCGTATTTGTATCGTGTACGCGTGGCTACGTATGCGTGGCTGTTTACGAAGGAGCACGTGCTGCGACTGGCTCGATCTCGGACTCCCTGTCACCTCGATTGACTGATTAACATCATTAGAAGGATCCCCGTGCGCGCCTTAACGTGGCGCAACGGGATCTTGTGCCGGCGCGAGGTCCTCGGTGATCGTGGACACGGTGCTTAAAATGTTAATGGGGTCTGTCTAATGATATTCGGTAGCGCGAACGAGCCGAACAGCTCGTTCGATAGCTTCTCTTCGTTGCTTCTTTTATTTCTCTACCTTTCTCTCTATCCGCCTGTCTCTCTCGCTTCCCCTTTCCTTTTTCTCATTCGTTTTGGCTCCGACCTCACCTTCCTTCGCTCTCGTTCTTCCGATAAAATTGGTAATCGCGGTGTTCTCGATCGCGTCTGCTTCCAGTCTAGAAACGACGGCTTGAATAACCGTTCGTACGCGGATACTTCGTTCGTATACGTGAGGAATATCGCGATTGACGGTAACGGGCGCTTAGAAATTTTTCGTTTGTGACACCGAGAGCACCTATAGGCGCTTATTCGATTGCGATCGGCCTACAGACCGAGGACGCCTAAAAGCGCTCAACGAAGTTTGGCTCTCTGACACGGAAACTTATCTTTTTCACAATTTCATTTACATTTAATAAAGCAAGTTTTACACGAATACTTTCACCAAATAATTTTTTATAACGCATATTAGAAAATATTTTTTTATGCGATGGAGAGGGACCGCATTTAAAAGTCGCACTTAGAAAATACGTCAAAGATTTACGAAGTATGTAGTGAGAAAGTACTTCCAAACAAAATAAATAATTAAATTGCACATGGAAAGATCTTAAAAAGATTTATTTTCTCGTTGTACACATGGAGAAATTTCCAAAATGCACATAATTCTTCTTGAGATAAACTGGTTCAAATCTTTTTCGTCGCTCGAAGATAATACAAATGATTTATCTTTTATTACCATAAAGTCGGTGATGAGTTTCTATTGCAAATGTCTTTTTTTTTAATTCTTTTCCTTGGCTACAATTATTCATTGTAAGGGAGTACTTATTTCTACAAATAAATCCTTAATCACGCAAGTCGTAGATAAAACTTGGAACGAAAACGATAGAATATGTATTGTCGGGAGAGTGTTCATAACAAATAAACAAATCGTTGAAATTCATAAACCGCATAAAAAGGGTCGCACAAAAACAGGTTCTACCGTATTATACAATATTTGTGTTTAATTATCTCTTATGCCGTATCATTAAACGCTATTCCAACAACGTGAAATAAATGAATAACAATTAAGTAATAATTAACAAATAAATCGAATCGTAATAACCTTAAGCTCGACTTCTGGAGAACGAATCATTGAAATTTATAAACCGCATAAAAAAATCGCTTAAAAAAGGATCGCACAAAAACAGGTTCTACTGTATTATATTTGTGTTTAATTATCTCTTATGCCGTAAAATTAAACGCTATTCGAACAACGTAGATCTCGCGATTACCTTCGACGTTTCTTTGAAATAAATGAATAACAATTAAATAATAATTAATAAACAAAACCAAATAATAATCTTAAGCTCGACTTCTGGAGAACGAATCGTTTCACACGCGTTCACGCGGCGTAGAAAGATTCTCTCCGATTAAAAGATCCAAGAGGAGATTTGGAAATGGTATCGAATGGTCGAAAAACGATCTCGTAAAAGATCGTGGCCTCGTTTCGGATAGTTTTGCCGGTTCGCACGCTCGCGAGGTATCCACGGGACGATGGAGGAAAATTGGAAAATCCTTGGTATCGCGCCGGTGGCTCGCGTGACACGCTCATTCATCGAGAGATCGTAAAAGGTCACTTTATAAGTTCCACCCACTTTATAAAATCCTTTGTATCGCGTGGATTTAGCCGACACGCTCGAGTGCACGAACTGGAAAACAGGACTCGAGCTTGGAGATTTATCGGGAAGGAGGACGGCGCGTTTCCAAGCTACGTAGGTGAGAGCGTACGCGTCCGTGTGCGTGAGGGATTGCGCGGACGCGTGTTCGTGCATCCATTTTTCTCGTAGCTCGCGCTCTCAGGATCGGCCTATTCATCATCGGCTACACGGGGTGGATCTGCTCCTTAAATTTTCGGCAGTTACGAGGGTCGCGCGAGGTGCCACCATCGCAGTTCGCCTTTCTTTCCCAAGAAACGAATTTTTTCTCCTTCGAGCGCGTTCCGCCTTCTCGAATTGGGATAATGGCGGCGCGTACAACGCACGGCGTCCTTCTAATTTCGAGACGCGACTCGACGTGAGCGTTCGATCGATGATCTAAAACTCCTTGAAGTATTTATTTCCATCCAGTCGTGGAATAAAAGCGATATTGTCACGGGGAACTTACGGGAATCTCTCATAAAAGAATGTTCCTGTTAAGCTACTCCCGTGACCTGCTGGTCAAGGATCGTTAAAGGTTATGTCAAAAACAATAGCGTAACGAAAACAGGGAGACGATCGTTCACTTGTGAAGAAAACCCGACGTTTCATATACACCAACCTAATTGACGAAATTTTACTGACGGACTCATAAAAGATCGATGGTTCGCAAAGCAGAGATCTTAGGTGTTGTTTTACAGGATTCTAACTAAACGATTCCCTGGAGGTAAAAAATACGTAGAACTAAGTTGCATCGTTTGGAAGCTGCGAATGCCGGGAGGGTAAAAATGTATGATCGATTACTTCAATGTTATTTTCCAAAGACTGGACAACCCTTAACTACATCAATTCTTTCCAACGTGCAGAAATCTGAAATTGTTTGATCGATACTTTACGAGATATCGATCGCTACCAAGACCACCATCTACCGAAAAGATCATGGATTTTTTCCCCCCAACCCAATATTTCTTCGAACTTTATCATTATGTATCTCGAGTCGGAGACTCGCGATCGTCCGATTTACTACTATAAACGAAGTTATGCCAAAAACAAAAGCATAACGAAAATTGGGAGACGAACGTTCACTTGTGAAGAAAATCCGACGTTTCATATACATCAACCTAATTAATGAAATTTTACTGACGGAGTTATAAAAGATCGATGGTTCGCAAAACAGATCTTAGGTGATGTTTTACAGGTTTGTGGAGCACTACTATGTTTCACTGATTCTAACTAAACGATTCCCTGGAGGTAAAAGGTACGTAGAACAAAGTTGCATCGTTTGGAAGATACGAATGCCCGGAGGGTAAAAATTTATGATCGATTACTTCAATGTTATTTTCTAAAGACTGGACAACCCTCCAGCTTTTCGCAAATGGTTCAAAACTGTTTTATGGTCGATCTTTAGCTCCTGGGCGAAGCTACGACTGCTAACATGCCGGTCAACTTCGATCATTTCCGTGATTTTTTCGACATTTTCGACGACGGGCCTTTTTGACATCAAAAATACCTGAACGGAATCGACGAAACCAAGATCGCACGTATTTGGTTGTTACAGTATCTGGACCATAAACACCATTCACAATTTCAGCCGTCAGGCTTGCAGATTCGCTTTTATGAAAGAAAAACTGCAAAATTTACCGAATTTTCTCTTTTTTAACTTCCATTTTTAACACTCTGTAACTCGTAACTGAATGGACCAAACAAAAAACAGCAACAGAATTTTTTTAGTGCGGACTATCACCTTTTCAACGAGCATAAATCTGAAATTGTTTGATCGATACTTCACGAGATATCGATCGCTACAACCACCTACCGAAAAAAATGGATTTCTTTTTCTCCAAACTTCTATACAATGATCGTGCGGCTTAAGTGTGCACTGGCTGTGAACGAACAGTCCTCTGTTGGGAAAAAACGAAATTATCTTCCGAACAACCTAATAATCTCGAGATTCGACTCGACGAGCGCTTTCCCTCGCTCGTTGCCACTTGGTAGTCTCCTTCGATGATCTAAAACTCCTCGAAATATTTCTATTCAGTCGTGGACGATCGATCGCATCGTGCTTCCGCGAACGTACGAGGAATACGCGCGTTCCGGCAGCACCGGCGCGAGATACGCTCTCGGTAGCTTCTCCGACTTCGTAGAAATGCACCTTACGTTTCGAAGGTACGTGTTCCTCCTGCGTGCGTTGCATTTTACGCGCGGCGAGAGAAGGAATGCGCGGAAGACGAGTGACGAAGCGTGGTTTGGTGGAGGGAGGGGAGGGGAGGATGCTAGAAGGAAGACGCGTTCGCGTAACGCAGGCTGCGTACGGAAATTCCGCGAGGCAAATTCCGCGATTTCGGCGACTGTACGCGTATACAGCAGAACGAAGGCCTCTTCCGGACGAGTAAAAGAGACAACGATCGTCGTTGATTTCGACAAAGATTTTTTATTTCGAGGCGACGTCGTAGTAAGATGGTCGTTGTAGAAATTAGAGGAGAGTTCAAACGTTCAGCCTACGTGGGGAAAAATTACGGAATAAACTCGTAAGAAAGATGTGCTGGCGCGTATCAGCGAATCGAGGCTGCATGACCGAAGTTGACACTCTGCACTCGTATTTGGATTATTTGAGAAGACCGCCGATCAATTTGGAATTCATATTCGATTAAATGGAAAAATTTTGTATGAGGACTTGTTACAATTGTACTTGCCGGTTTAGTAGAAAAAATGAGAAAAATATACAAATTTAATCTGCATCTCATCTCTTTTTGAACGGTGCAAATTTGTCTAACACGTGTACATGAATTCAGATTTTTTAAAATTATTAAAAATCAATAAAAGTAGCTTCTAAATTGGAAGGGACACAAAGGATACAAAGGTATATCAAAGACTAAAATAATGCCGTACCTCATAAAATATGAGGTTCCAGTACATTTATTACCACGCTTTATGAAATTATTTATTTTATTTTACACACACACACGCACACACACACATTTAAGCAGAAACTAAAAGAAAGAAAGAAAACATTGTAAGACGGATCTCTAAAACGAAATACCAATACAAATATACGTATGATAGTAAAACGTTCGGATTTTTTAAAATTATTAAAAATAAATGAAATTAACTTCCAAATTGGAAGGGACACATAGGATTCAAAGGTATATCAAAGACTAAAATAATAATGTCGTACCTCATAAAATATGAGGTTCCAGTACATTTTTTATCACCACCCTTTATGAAATTATTTATTTTATTTTACACACACACACATACATACACACACACGCACACACACGCACACACATTTAAACAGAAACTAAAAAAAAGAAAGAAAACATTGTAACAAGGGTCTTAAAAGTAAAATACCAATGTTAACGTACGTAAGATGGCGACAATACGGCGACGTACAACGCGTACCAATGTTCGATATTCTCCCTCGCGGTCGATTTCCCTTTCGCAAGCGCAAAGAATAAAGAGAAAAAAAATTCAGATTACGACGCCGGAGCTTCCGCAAAACGGCTATTCGACGGATGGAGAAGCGTCGGAGGGCCGCGAAATTCCGCGGAGGGCTTAAAGAGGGCCGAAACGAGGTGTGGCCGGTCCCTTTGGGCAGCGTCCGCATAGGTGTCGCCGCGTTGTCACGGAGCGAAAGGACAAAGGGTCCGTATCCGCGTAAAGGCGAGCTCGTCCCAGGGATAGAGAGCGCGTCGGCGAAACTTCAGAGGGAGCCGCGCTCTCTCCGGAACGGGTCCGGGTTGTCGCACGGTGCGCCGTGCACCGTCGAGTGCGGCCCGATTCCTCACGGTGCACGGTTCGCGATGCGCGCCTCTCTCGCGACCCAGAAAAAAAAACTTGTCAACAAGGAGACCCGACGAAAAAGCGCATCGCACGGGTGGAAGGAGCGGGGGAGACCTCGTCGACGGATGGTAACGAGTGGGACGGAGACGGACGGACGTGGGAGAGGAAGAGAGAAAGGACGAGTCGAGAAGAGATTAGCAAGGAGGACCCGGACGGCTAAAAAAGCGGTCCACCGTGGAGGACGGGACGGAATAATGCCCCTGGGCTACCGAGGACACGTTGCCAGGAATGCGAGACGTTTCTGCCTTAAATATGCCGGCCCGTGGGACGACCGTAGTACGAATTTGTTCTCGTGCCTTCGCGAAAAACAGGACGCGATTAGAGAGACTCGAAATCGATTTATTCGGCGTCGCACGCCTTCCATCGTAACAATCGCTTCGAATTATTCCGTTTGTGCTTTACGAGACGATTCTCCTCCTCTTTTTTCCTTCCTCGTAGGATCGAATTAACCCCTTTATTTTCCTTGGAAGTATCGGGTTGTCCGGAAAGTTCGTGCCGATTTTGAAAAAATTTATTCTTTTTTTTTGAAGAAAAAAAATTAATTATATAATATATATAATTATTTATTTTATATATATATATATAATAAAATATATAATAAAAAATGTAATGTACGTAGTAAAATAATAAATAAATTTAAAAAAAGAAACGAAAATCGGCACGAACTTTCCGGACAATCCAATACTTTCTCACTACGTATTTCGTAAATCGTTGACGCATTTTCTAAGTGTGACTTTTTTTATGCGGTTCCTCTCCACCGCATAATTTTTTTTTTTAATATATTATAAAAAATTATTCGTTGCAAGTATTTATGACATTTCCGAAAATATTTGTTGTGCGATTTCTTTTATCCACCGCTAAACAGGTTCTACCGTATTTCATAGAATGGCTCAGAAGACCAAGGTAAAGAAACGAATCCCTAATAAATCAGCAACTCGAATTTTTTAATATTCCGAGCATTATTTTGCGATATAATTACATCGTTGTCATTAACCCCTTTGAGACATTGAGACTTTGAGACGCACCGTTCGTACCATACGGTAGGAATCCAATTACGACGTTCGGCGAGAACAACGAAATTTTGGGTAGCGATGAATTTGTGCGAAAACGTATTTCGATAATCGAAAAACTACATTTCTCTAAGTCAAAACAATATTATTCATTTCTTTGTAGTCCGAACCGAATTGCTATTAAAGTATTAAAAATTTGATATCGATGCGAAGCTCTTTTTCACGATATACCTAATAATCTATTAGGTTGTTCGAAAGGTAATTTCGTTTTGACTATATAAGTCGAAAGTCGTTTAAGTATTATCGAAAGACTATAAAAAAACCTAATAGTAAATTGCGACTTAAATCGAAACGTGGATAAATACATAATTCCACGACACGCTTCTTACATTCCTAATGTGTCTCGCTTCTTTCGTTATGTTTTCGACGCGCTCCACATTTGCGCCTTGCGCTTTTCCGAATTGCTTGCGAAAAAACTGATTATTAGAATTTCCACCTATTGATTCAAATTCATGTATTCTACCTACGCGGTATTCGTTTAAAACTTGTTTTATTAAATGTAAATGAAATTGTGAAAAAGATAAATTTCCATGTCAGAGAGCCAAACTTCGTCGAGCACCTTTAGGCGCTCTCAGTCTCAGGCGATCGCAATGGGATAAGCGCCTACAGGCGCTCTCGATGTTACAAACGTAAAATTTCTAAGCTTCCTCGATAGCCGAACAGTTCAACGACCGTTCAAGCGACATCTTGATCGTATTAGGTCGTCCGGAAAGTCATTTTGTTTCTTCCCGACAGTTCTTCATAAAAACAACATAAAAAACATACCGTTTTCTTCATTAAAGAAATCCCATTGCGATCGGCTGAGATCGAGGGCGGTGAATCGCGCCCATAATCGCCATCGTAAATACGCGGTAGCCGCCGCGTTGCTCCTATCTTTACGGGCATTCCATAAATTCGGCTTCGTTCATTACCGTTAAAGACTCAATATGGTGTGAAAGGACCGACGGACGCGTCGCCGCGAACGAGAACGTCCAACAAAGGGAGCTCCGAGTCCATTATACGATTCGGTTGACAAACGCCGCGTCGAAAAGAAGATCGTAGATGTTCGCGCTCGTCCACTGTGCGTCGGAGCTGGAGTCTTTTCGGGAGAATGGGAACGCGAAGTAAGAAGTAAATCCACGGTGGAAGAAACCGAGGAAGGCGGCCAGGAAGAAAGAAAGAAAGAGAGAGAGAGAGAAAGAAAGAAATAAAAAAAAGAAGGAAGGAAGGAAGGGGAAAAAAGAGGGAAGAAGCGAACAAACGAAAAGACCGTTCGTCTCCTCGTGCCGCGGGAAGGATGCGTTTCACGAAATGTAAACACGATAAAATCAACAAGGATTCCGGAGAACCGAGCTGGAGGTTGGAAGGACCAAATAATTCTCGATACCGTGACGATAGGAAACCCCGCGATCTCGTACGTTCTTTTTCCATTCTAAGGCTGCCGAAGGCTTCCGCTGGATGAATGGAGAATATTCGAACAGCCATCGCGTCGCATCGGTCCATCGAACACCCCAACGACGTCCGTGTAAAGATTACGCTCGTATGGGTACGTCCAGGGTTCTATGGAGAACGTAAGGTGTAGGGTATTGTCGCGGCGTCATGAATGGTCGAAAGAATGGAGCCTGGAACAAGTGTACCGGGTCACAATGCCGGGAATGCGTGGAATTCCGAGTGATTTATGGAGTTGGGCTTGGTGCGCCTCGCATCGACCGACGACCACGACGAACGCGAGATTGTTAAAAGACTCTCGAATGCCTACGTGTCGAGATGATACCCCGTTTCTATTCTCGGGTTGAATTTAACCCTTTTCATTCCTGCGTCGCCGTATAGGCGACGTTATACGTTTTACCGTTGCGCTCGTATGTCGACATGTAACGCATCGGCTGATAAGTTTCCGGTCTGACAGGTAGACGACGCCACGAATACAAAATTGATACTTTTTTTTAGAAAGTGCTGGCCTTAGAAAGATAGCCGTAGAAATTTCATGACGATCTGACGTATGGTTCAAAAGTTACGGTGGTTTTAGCGAAACAAAAGAATTTCGTGCGTCGATAAAACATTGCTTTTTGATGGGAAAAGACACCGTCGAGACTAAAGCTTGGCTTGTAGAATTGCTATATGTTCTCATAAACATTTTTTCATTTTGATCTATTATGAAAACAAAATCCGAGTTAATTAGCAGCCTTTTCGAATATAAATACGAGTACAAAGCTTAACTTTCGGAAGCAGATCCGTACGGATGATCGAATTTTTTGTCTCTTTTTGAGACATTGACGAAAGTTCTTTTTATCGTAATTTGAGAAATCGTTGTTTCTGAGTCGACGATTTCATCGACGAACGATCAGAAAAAAAAGAAATTAAAATTCAATGTAATTTCGAAAGCAGATGCGTACAGAGGATCACATTTTTTGGTCTCTTTTTGAGACGTCAACGAAGGTGCTTTCTTTAATCGTAATTTAAGAAATCGTCTTTGTTTCTGAGTCGACGATTTCGACGACGAACGATCAGGAAAAGAAGAAAATTTCTAAAATGTCACGAAGGAGCGAGAACGGTACGTCTCGCCCCTCCTTAATTCGTCCGATTAGTTTTCTTTCGGGATCTGGGAATCTCGGTTTGGAAGGATGTGTCCTCGAGAGGCTCATTGTCCTCGCGAATAATACCGGAGCATACCGGGACGGTGGTACGGGGCGCGTTCGTTCGGTTCTTTCCCACAGAGTCGTACGAATCCTGGAAACCTTTTTCCATTCTACGTGTTTTTCCATCTCCTCCCTCGTTACACCCGGTCGAAGAACCGCGCTTGGGAACATCCTTCGGAACGTCGCTTCCTTGGTTTTCTTCTCGCTCCTTTATTCGTAACTCCGAGAGATTATCGCTGTCGTATCGCCGTCACCACCGAGCCTTCTGCAATCCTTTCAGATTTTTATGTAAGATTCTTTACCTTTTTTTCGTCTCTCGCTTTCTTCTTTTTCCTCTTCCTCCTTCTCTTCTTTCTCGCTCGCTTTTGTAACGAGTCCAACTTTAGATTTCTCCGTAATCCGCCCTGTAAAAAGACGACGGACGTTTTCGTATCCCACGATCAGCCGAATGGATTTCGTTAGACCACGGACGGACGGACGGACCGACGACGGTTACGTTCAAATCAAATTATTATTATAAGTCAGATTTTCTTTACACGCGAACGTTCGTCTCCCTGTTTTCGTTACGCATTTCTTTTTTGGCATAACCTTGCTTATAGTTGTACTATTCATTACCAGAGTCTTATTTCAACAAAGAAGATTTTTTCGAAAGTGTTTCATTTTTTTATTTCTTTTGAATTTCGTAAGGATAAAAATTCAACCGATGTTCGTATAATTTTTTTTATACGAGTGTAAACTTGATAATAATGCTGCAAAAGCTGCAGGCGATATAAACCAGGCGTTTGGAGATAATATCGTTAATAATCGAAAAGTGTAGCGTTGGTTTGAAAAATTTCGGTCTGCTGATTTTTCTCTACAAAATGAACCGCATGGTCCCTCCAAACGAACGTCTGTGAAAAATGATGCTTTGAAAGCGTTGGTAGAAACAAATCCAACTATATCTACAACAAGGGAACTTGCTACCGGAATGAAAGTTGACCATACGACGATATTACGAGACTTTTCTGAAATTGGCAAGGTGAAAAAAATGGATAAGTGCCCGACTTTAATTTTTTAAACATTCAGAACAGTTTTTGCGGACTAAGCAGTATGTAAATGAAAACAGATTGAAAAATTCCATATCAGAGTTTATCGATTATAAAGATCAGAATTTCGTTAAGACAGGCATCTAAATATTAAAATCTCGTTGTGAAAAATGTATCGATGTAAATGGAGAATATTTTTATGAAATAAACAGCTTTTGAAACAAACAAAAAAATACAATTTTATACATTCGTTTAAAAATCCGAAATTTCATACGCACCAAACTAATACGAATCGGACTATCACTAGGCGCTCGATCGAGCCTAGAATCGAACCCCAGATCGACGAGTTCGATCGAGAAGACCTCGACAGCCGCGCTGTACGCGTTATCGTTTCTCTTCGTCCCTGAGAAAATCGAAGAAGCGGCGGGTGCGCTAGGCGCTCTTCGATATCCTTACGCGATCGCGAGCGACGAGGTCGGACAGGTTACGTAAATCGTTCCGGCACTTGCCTCCACGAGGATGAAATTCAACGAGCTAACGATAGGGGGATAAAGGACGGGAGGGCGGGGTCGTCAGTCGTTGGCACAGAAACGCAGAAATTATTCTAACTGCCGCGCCTCGCGGCAACGTGATCAGAGTTAACGGTCTTTACGCGCGGAAATGGTTTTACGCTCTTCCATCGTTTACCCTTCGTTCTTCGAAAGGTCAGAGCTCTCTTCCCGAGTCGGAATTTCCATGCGAGATTCCCTCCTGAGATAGCTATTCACCGAGGAGGACGACGACGACGACGAAGAAGAAGAAGACGCGAAGTAGAGGCTAGAAGAAGAGGCGAAGTAGAAGAAGTCCGTCGTGAGCGGTCATATCCGCGGGTTTAACAATAAGGCGTAACCCCGCAGGACCAACGCGATAATCGCTCTAAACAGGTGAGGCGTTCTCCGGTTGGCTCTTTGGTCTATTGTCATGAACCTCTAAAACAGGCAACGTACGATTGATAAGAGCCACGTGCCAAGATTGTGTGGTAGGTGTACTTTCTTAGTCTCTGTTTATTGTATAGTAGAGACAATGAATCACTTTCCATTTTTATATAAACAAAACATTTATTATTATTTCAATGATAATATTGATAATAATAATAAGATGAATTGGATAATAAAATATAAACTAAGGAATGACGTGAGTCTGAACGTTACAAGTACATACGTCAAATTGATTAACTAAAGTTTACTTCGCTTCGCTTTTTATTACGACCATGCCGTTGTCACTATCGTAACGACGTCTGTTTATCTCGAAGTTTACTATTTATTTTGGGTATCGTTGCTAAGCTGCTACAGCATCACGCCGCTACAATTGCCTTTCAATAGTACCGTAAGTATTACTGGTATATAAGATTGAATAAACGAGTTCTAGAAAAACCATTACCAATTAAACAGTCGACGTGTTAATTATTTCCCACGTATTTTTTACTTGCGGGGAATCGTTTAGTTGGAAACAAGTAAACATCGCTAAAGATCACTGTTCTGCGGTCCATCAATCTTTTATAAGTTTCATAGTAAATTTCATCTTGATTTATCGCCATGACATACATCAACATATGATATAACACATCGGCTGATAAGTTTCCGACAGTTTCCAATAAGTTCTGACATACAGATGGCGCCACAAACACAAAATTAATATTTCTTTAGAAAGTACCAACCTTCGAATGATAACTGTAAAAATTTCATGACGATCTGACGTTTGATTCAAAAGTTACAGTGGTAATAATGAAAAAAGAAGAATTTCGTGTGTTGATAAAACATTGCTTTTTGATGAAAAAACTCTCTGGTCGCCCAAAAGAGGTGGTTACATCAGAAAACATCAAGAAAGTCCACAAAATTGTTTTGGCAAATCTAAAGATATCGATGGAACGTGTAGGCTTTATTTCGCATTACCGGGCATCATTTTTAGACCGAGAACTTATTAGCCGATGTGATACTTATATATCACACAACTATCACGTAACATAACATAACTATGTATATATCACATAGGCTCAGAAAATTTTATTATGATATTTTTGGGATCTTGAGTATTTTCTATAAAACATTCCTGTGACTTCTCCGTGACACTATCGTCTCGAGAGGTTTACGTCTGCTGCGATAGCAATCACGTGTTATTCTCGAAAAGTTCCATTTCTGACCAATTTCGGCGCTTTCTTCCGTTCGGAGCGATTCGTTGCGTCTTTTAATTCCGATGAACTCGTGGAATCAACTGTTCGCTCTAAATTTATTGTTATCGATTTATCGAATTTGTAAATTAATACAGAAAATAATAATTTATGTTGGGAATCAAAAGTGCTTGCAGTGAAAGCGCACTAAAACTCTCCCTTTTTGAGAGTCTTTTATTTAAGTACGACGATGGGTCAAGCTTGCGTACTTGACCGATCGGGCAGAAAAAGTAAGCCTACTCTTCGGATGATGCGCTAAAATCATCCTTGACACCACTCTACCCTAGAAAAGTTAGGCAGAGTCAGTTGTTAAGATCAGTTCTTGTAGAATATTAATCGTGGGAAGTCCGTCGAACTGTTTAGCCTAATTTGTACTCCTTTAGTATTGTGGCGGTCACTTAAATGCTCGACAAAAATCATACCTAACACCCAGTCTGTGGTAGACTGGGGGAAGGCGTGAATTCACATAAGGTTCTTTAAAATTGGCAACCTTTGACTGCGTAGACGTCCAACCATTAAAGTGTTAATATCTAATAACAAAAGCCAATCCTGAAAAACTCATGGAATGAACTGTTCGCTCGAGAATCTCTCTAAACGAACGGAGACGTTCTTCGTCCGCTTCTTCGTTTCCCTCCCCATCAAGACGAGAAATCGCGATCTTGAATCACTCCATTCCCTCTCGAAAATCGCTTTCGTTGGTTCCGCGTAGACGAGGGCATGGGGTATCCTTGAGTTCGGTGCCGTATCTCCGGGCCACTTAGCTTTTTCCGCCCTCCGTTAAGAAAGACGGCGCGTAAGAGGGTGCCGAAGAGCCATATGGCACCGTCGGGACACGTGGCACGAAGGAAGCGTCGGGTGGCGTCGGTTTTTTAATTGCACCATGTGGCCTACCGCCGAAGGAGATCGGTCGAGCTCATTTGTACCGACAACTGTCGGGATCCCCATGGAAAAGGCCCACGAATTCGATCCGCGGGATACCGCGCTCTTGCCTCTGACCGTGTACGATATTTTCCCTGGCTGCAACACGGTAACCGACGGCTCCTCGACTGACAGTCAGCTGTTCGCGCATCGATACCACGCGATCTAGCGCGATGACGTTGCGCATTGGCGCGATCGATCGGTCTTTCATCCGCTTCTCCTTCCGGAGTCTCGCGATATTCGTCCCGCCGCTTCGAATCGGGATTCCGAGCGCTTCGAAGCAACGGACAACGCTCGTCGACCCAAGTGCCAATCTCGACTCGATTATCATCGATCGCGATCGCACTGGAAGGAATCATCGAGAGAACTACGGAGTGGGATCAACTTGGACTGACCGATCGTAATAAGATCCTTCCGAAACATGATAAAATTCGATAATTTTAAATCGCTCTTGAACCGGGCAAGCATATATAGGCGTTATAAATATTCATTAGTTATTTATTACCTGCAAAAACAAAAATTAAAAATAAACCCCACCAAAGTTTCAAATTATTAGGTCTATATAAAAGAACTAATACATTTTCGATACTGAAATATATAATTTCTATTATCGCTAACTACTTCTTCACGTATATATCGAGCACATACATACAAATGCAATGGTCCAAAAAGTCTATGTTGAACTTGAGATAATATTATTTGACAGAATTCTCCGGTAGACCTAATATTATTCCTTTACCTAATTTTCATGTAATATTATGTTCCGGTTTAGTCCTTCCATTTCCTCTTGTTTTTGGCATATCATTTTGTTCTCTATGTTTTTTAAAACTTATTTCGAATAAAAATTTGTCATAAGTAAAAAGGAGTTAGTTTCAGCCAAATACCACCATGATTAAAACAGGGAGGGGTAGAAAAGCAAATAGCATTAAAACAAGTAAGGGATTAAAAACAGCTAGCCCAAGTTGGCGCGCTCTGTACTTGAGAGGATCGAGAAAACTACTCGAGAGAATCGAGAACCGTTGGACAGTGACAAAGCGACGTCGAACAAATTTTCGTGGGCCCGGTCCGAAAATGGAGTTCCGATTCCACCGTGGGGAATCGATCTACTAATTGCCACGCAAAACAACCTTCCCCGCCCCGGTCTCGCCGTATTTTCACGGGGCGCGCGGCTGCGGATTATTTATCGCGTGCCTGGGTCGGTCCTAGCGGACGCGAACGGCACATGGCGCGTGTCCGGAGGCCACCGGACCCCCGTGGGATGTGGAACGAGCTATCCGCCACCTTGCGGATAACGAATCGATCCTCCGTGTCCGGAAAACGATGAAGGGGCCGCTGGAAATGGATCTACCTCCTCGAGACGCAGCCACTTTGCTGGGTATCCGTGGTAACGAGGGGCACCACCACTCGCAAGGAACCACCAAGAGGGTCGTTTCGGTCACCCGTAACGTTTGGCCCACCTGTCGCCACGAGGAGAAGGACCATGGTCGGTCGACCTCTTAACGACCGTCGGCCGTCGTCCGACGGACACATTTGTGACGACGACGTCTTCGTTTTCCTTGAAGTCGTTGAAACGCCTTCTGGCAAGGAATCGACTGCTCGTGCCTTTGTCACGGACCTTCAAAACAGTGGACAATAACTGATAAGAGCCACGCGAACTCAGTTATTCATTTTATTGTGACCAATGGGAATGTATTGAAAGTTACGCCGTACAACCTCAAAACATCGCAGAGCTGATAAATAGTA
>JAITYT010000412.1:24116-45192 GCA_025433975.1 Liostenogaster flavolineata
TTCTGCTACACTTAAACGTGTTAATCTCTTAAGTTTTCGTTTTGATAAACGTGGAGCGCCATTTTCTCCGGATCCTTGCTGTTGTTGTTGTTGTCCAGCATCATCATCAAAATCGTCAAGAGGTGGTACTTTACTGGGTATGATACCTGTAGTTTGCATATTTGTTACAGGTGGGTATTGTCCAATAGGTTCGCCTTTATCACTTATGTCATTTGAGCGAGGTTCTGGTTCGGTCAATTTAAATGCTTCAAAGACTCTTGCAAATTGACGATACATAGGCTCTAAATCGTTTACACTTGGAATTTCTTGAATATATTCAATTTCTGTAATATGTTCTTTTGATTTTCCATCTTCTAATGAAGTATGTTTTTTTCCAAAATCTTTCTTTTCAGTTGCATTCTTCTTCCTTTTTTTCTTTTTCTTCTTTTTCATTTTATTTAATTTTGAATCTGTTCTTTCAACAGCTATTTCTGGTTCTGGTATCACATCTTCTAAATGAGAGATTTCTTCCTCTTCGATATCGTCATTTAAGGATTTTCCTAAAGATACCATATCGTTTGGATCACCACCGACTTCTTTAGCTCTTTCAGTTTTAAAAGCAAGTGCCTGTTCCAAGGCAGCTGGAAGTTTGACAGTATCATCTCCTTCTCTTATTTCATTGTCCATAGAATTTTGATGCTGTAATTCAGTTGGTGGAGTTACTTTTAAACTTAAAAGACTAGGTAATGCTTTTGGTTCCATTATATTTCCAGAATGACTACTGTTTGGTGGCATACCCATCGTAGGTGGGAATTGATGCGACATTTGTTGAGAATCCATCCTTAATTGTTGCGAATGACCCTGTATCCAATATTATAAGATTTATTAAGGAATATAGGAGAGAGTATGGTAGAGTAAGATGATTAAAAGCACTCTTGAACTGATTTTATCTCACTATCTACCATTCGACAGATTATTAAAAGAAATCATGTTATACCAAGTTTCAACCTTGTACCTCAAAGGAGAAATTACAGAGTGAAACGTAATTTTCGATTTTTCCCCTTTTTTCCTACTCAATGAGGGAATGCAAATAAAAGGGCGTGGATAGGCTCGAAGGATGAGCGAGCACGTGCCTGAAGGAAAGGAAGATAACGTTTATCGACGCTGTTTAGAGAGCAAGCACTACAGTGCACGAGAGTGACAGTGGCGAAATGGCCGCGAGACATTGGTCAAAAGAAGCTAAAGCAGGTAAAAAAAACCCGAAGGGTCAAACTTTATACAAAACGAGGGTAACTTCCCTCAAGGTAGAGCCTATAATCAATTTTTTCAACACTGTACACATTGTTATTTTTTTTACGTTTAAAATTGATTGTAACTCAATTGCAAATATATTGTATTGGTACCAATAAACGTATTGTTAAAAAAAAGTGTTAGGTCTTGGAATCATTGTATTCTTTTTTTTGTGAAATATATAAATTTTTGCAACTCTTAGGGGAGTAGAGAATAAAGGACTGACTGACTGACTGACTAACTATTAGTAAAACTGCTCTCTCTTTTAAGGTACAGGATTAAAACCTAGTACAACATAGTTTCTTTTGATAAATTATCGAATGATACATAGTTAGATAAAATCGATCGAAAGGCACTTTTGATCATCTTATCTTGCTACACAATTTATAATACTATTTAGTTTTAAACAAATGCACATTTTAGAATGTCAATAAATTAGTAACTATGTTTTCTGTTATAAATATTAAAATGTTATAAATTCTTCAGAGTAAGAGAGGATTACATTATAATTAGTAATTTGATTACACAGTGGCATTAGCTAACTAAAATAAATATTTTACTTTTTGAAATATACCTGGATCTGTCTTTACATTCTGTATTACAATACGTTTAGTGACAATTTCACAATTTTTTTAACATGTTTCATTCGCAGTTATAGAACCCATTTAGTATTAGTTTAACATAAATTTGATATTTTGTTGTATATCGATTTTTCTACAACTCTGTTTACACGATATGCATTCGTCGTGTAAGGAGATCCAGGTGTACATGTATGTATAAACAAAAAATATAATTATTAAATTAACCTCATTTCCCGGTATATTCTCCATATTAAATATCTCGGAGAAGAATAGACACGCATCGACAATCTTCCATTTACTTTCGATTATTCGTAGTACATTCGTTGAAAAACACTCGTACCGGAACACATTCAATCAATTCGGGCACTGAAACAAAAATTCTGACAGACGAGGTAACGCAATGCCTCGGTGATTCGGGAATGTGAGTGCCGTTTCGCCGAAGCGGAAAAGGACCGAAGCTAAGGAAGATCGCCAAGATGGCGATCGGGACGGACAAAAGAAATGAACTCGATGTAGAGACAATAATTCGACACACGAGGAAATAGTGGAGCGAGGTCTTAACGCTTATTACTAGACCGTCTATCCATTTTATCGATCATAATACAAGTATATCAGACGCATTTTTTATTGAGCAACGCAGTGCTTTAAGGACACGAGCACCGCTCCGGCGATGCGGAGGAGAAGAGAAACTATGAGCGTCGCGTAGCGGCAAGTCTCTACACTACAGACGGCTCGTGCATTACCCTGAGTACCTCCAGCGCCGCTGGTATTGTATAAAATGAACTAGCGATGAGGTGCTCGTTCCATTTCGATTTCCGCTCGATATTCTAGTAACATTGTCCTCGTGACCGTTTCGTATCCGTTTTATAAATTACGCGGTTGTATTATGAAGAATGAAAAATCGTGCAAGGAATCAAGCTTGTTTTCCATATTCGAGCTGCACCATCAACACGTACCCGCTACGAACTGCAGTAAAATGAACAACAGAAAGATTATTTTTCCATTACAGTCTGAAGTAATCTGAGACAACGTATACGATATATCAAAGTAATTAGTATTCTTGAGTGATTATCTCATTTGTCCAATCGAAATTATCGCGTATGCAATGTTTTATAATCCAA
Source organism: Liostenogaster flavolineata (assembly GCA_025433975.1). Lineage (NCBI taxonomy): Eukaryota > Metazoa > Arthropoda > Insecta > Hymenoptera > Vespidae > Liostenogaster > Liostenogaster flavolineata. Next base: position 27,088 of record JAITYT010000412.1, read on the forward strand.
GAATACAAATACGCACGTATTTATTTCTTTTTATATTATATATGAAGTACTACTTATATTTAAAATATTTTCATTATTTGTAAGTTCATTAAACAATATCTTTTAGGTAATCTATACAAGATTAGAAAGATTTATAAAAACGAAAAGAATAGTTCAAATAAACTTTTGTAATTGTACATTTTCTTTTGTAGCTAAAGAATATCATTTTCGATAGATTACTTTTGTCTTATAATATATCTATATTGTTAATCAAATTAGACAGTCATTGATAGAAATGAAAGAGTTACATTTGAGTACATACAAGTGCACATTGTTATAATATATGTAATAAGAAAAACTTGTAGACATTATACTAATCGATTAATGCGATAATTGTTAGTTAAATGTTTTGAACATTGCGTGAATACCATCGTGTTAAATATTCGTTACAATAATACATTCTAATTTTGAAACATTGGTAACCAAAGTTATACATAGACAACATTTCGCATATGCAACAATTAGCATTTTTTCATTTACATCATTGTATGTGTAACAAAGAATACGGTTAAATAATTTACACTTCTTATTTCATGTAATTATTAAAGATCTGTGTGTGTAAAAAATAAGTGATAGTCATTATTAATAAGAAAAATATTTTAAGTGATACCTACCTTGTTGCTTTCTACATACACGCTATTAAAATTTCAGAGTATTGTGAATAAAAGCTAAAGCAGAAGAGCTATAACTCTCTGAGGAAGCAGAAGGACCACTAAGTTTTATAGAACCAAGAAGCATGGAAGTATACCTCACGGATGTTATTCCTCTATGTAAGTGCATATAATATAATACTTTTATGATGATTCCTTTAGTCCGCTTCAGTTCTTTGTTCGCGATTAAAAAAAAAGTTTCATCTTTAGAATGATAAATGTTTGATGTTATTAATGTGATGTGATTAAGAAAAATACCTATATGTGGTTACCGATAACTTAAATATCACGATTTAATGCAACTTAAATGAGTTATCACTAGGAAAAAGTTCGTCGAACTGATACATACAAGTAAATTTGTTAATTTTCTGTCGAAAACGTATATGTTGCTATCGAATATGTGCGTAATATTGCTTGTGTGCTCCGTATCCCATAAATGGCTACGCTGTAAGTATTCCACCCTTATACTCATATATTCGTGAATTTTGATAAGTTATTCTACATTCTCCATAATGTCCCGAAAGTCGTATATAGCTCTTACTATTGGAATTACGGTCAGCAAGATCAACGAGGTTAAATGATATCCTTGTGAATAGTTTCGCGTATGAATGTTCGGCGCTATATTTTCTAATATAAGCATCAATATCGAAGAACATTTTTGTAAAGAACTCTCGATCTAGAGTTTGCTTCGAGTTGCTTCGAGCACGTACGAAAACGAGCCACGTGGGAAACGACGAACGAATAAAGAAATCGCACGAGAACTGACGAGTTCTCCAATAAGATAGGGAAGCGCCTCTCTTACCCGTCGCATTTTTCACATTTACGCTCATCCGGGTTCCTGTCCTCCTTATGGACCATTTGCGGAACACTTTTGCGTCTGGCAGGGCGTAAGTCCGATGTTTTATCCTCTTGGCTCTCGAAGGGAAAATTCTGATACCTATGCGGTGAAGGATGTTTCACTTGAATTTCGTGAAAAAAGAAAAAAACATGAGTTCCGCAAACGCTTGTAATGCCGAGTCATAGATCAGGATACGTTTATAAATTCTGTAAGAATAATTCATAACTCGAACTATGAGCTGCCATTTAGAAAGATAAATCTACCCTTGTTTTAGCTTCCTACTGCTTTGATGTAAGTTAAAAGTTTTCCTTTTATCTCGTAGCGTGGAATTATCCAAGATAAACGTACTTACAATTATATGCAGAGTTCCCTAGTCAAAATAGGCAACCGAAATATTTCCTTCAGTTTCTGATATAAAATATATCGTGATTTTAAAATATATTTTTGAACATGCTAGATATAAATCCCTATCAAAAAATTTAATTTCAACGCTCGCTTTAAAACAACTAGAAAGCAACCGATTTATTCAATGTTATCATGTCACGAAGTATTCTATCGTCAGAAATCAAGAGCATTCGTGACTACGAAGGATTTCGAGATTTTGTGCCATCGAGACCTTTTCGTTTCATGCTCGTCTTCTCGCAGGAAATACTCCAAGTCGTTCTGTCCCCGTCATTAATTCGCTGTCAAGAATTTCGGTCAATGATTATAATCCAGGCAGGAAGAAACCGTTCGTGCGAACAAAATGGTGCGAAATTCTTGACAAGAAGACATCATTCATCTTACCTGTCTCCCATTTCGTATGCAGTTCTCTTCATCTTATTCGTCTTTATCTCTATCCGCACGATTCCGTGGCACTTTGCCTCTCTCAATATACTGATTTACTTCCTATTCGTACCGCTCAGTCAAACTCCCTATCGAAATATTCAGCATATTTATTCGAATATCTGGAAATATTCGAAATAAACTTGTACGTCGTTCTACATGACGGATACGTGCATTTGAGTGTCGTGGATAACCCTATAATGTTTTCTCGTCCTAGGAAAAACGAATTTATAAGGTGCATGCAATAACATAGCGAATGAATGTGGATCTTGGACGAAATCGACGCGAGAAATTTGGAAATTTCCTTGTTCGTAACACCGCAAACTTGGCATCGGTGGACGTTGTTGAGAATTCTACGAAACGTTCAAATCCAAGTTACGTACGAAAATCTACTCGAAGAGGGACGAAATTCGAGGAGGAAGAGCGAGAAAGAAATTGCGTATTAGCGAACGAATCGTTTGCGATTCGTGTTCGTATCTACCGATGGTATCGGGAAACTGAAAGCTTTTTTCCTTTTCCTTTGAGATTCCTCCATTACGCAGAATCGTATGCATAAAAGAAGATCTCGATCGTCGTCGCGTTCCGTATGCACGCATGAAATATTAGCAGGGAGAAAGAGTCGTTCCGACAATGCTTCGACACGCGACATGTTGAACGGACGAATGTTTGTTACGATTTTTTCATCATCAGCATCGATGGCGTAATCATAATCGCGTTGATTATCAGCGTTAAAAGTGCACGTATAACAGTGCGCACTGTTACTTCTGATCATGAGACACTTGACGTGAATGTTAATCGCAGATCGTTCTTGCGTCTTCAATTGGGTTTTAAAATTTGAAAGCTGCATGCTTGTTGATGAAAACAGGAGTGTCCCTCTGGTGTTGGTTGGGGACGCGTACTATTAGATCTTCTGTCCTTCTCCGCCTAATGTTGTTATTATTTACGCTGTTTCCTTGCTCCGGATTTTCTTCGCTGTGGGCCTACGTACGGGGAATTAAAAAAATGATTCATACGAATATTTTCATGGCACATGAAAATTTACATTTAAATCACCTCGAATACTACGTGTAAAACGTGCGATCAGTCATCCGTGATGTGTCGTACACCAACTTGACAATCGTTAATAAATACATACATATTAGTAGGTATCACCATACTCAATCGCTCTCGACCTTATCATGCAGCATCTGAGTCCACGAGCGATCGAGAGCATATGGGAAAGCAGGTTCAGCGAGACACACGCTTTCGTAATGAATCAACGATAAAGTCCGCGTCGATCGTCATACGTGAATATTCTTCGTTGCATCTCCCTCACGAATAATCTTCCTTTTATTCTCTCTCTCTCTCTCCTTTTCTATCACAATCGCAACGAATTTACCTCGACAAGTAGAACCTCGTCCAAAGGTCCTAATGTACTTTGAAATTGGAGCAGCAATTACTTTCGCGACAACGAGTCTTCTGACTGTCGCGCTTAACCGCTTGGCAATGCAGCCCAGTCGCTTAGTCACGTGTAACGACGAATCAATGTTTGCTCCGCGGTACCAATTACGCATAGATACATAGGAGCAAGTGGAAATCCGTACCTTTCAACGCATGGAGACGTCCACCAGGCTTCGACGTTATTGATATTCGGTTTCCCTTTGGCTTCGGTTCAAACGACAATATTGTAGGATAGTAGCAATTAAATTAATACGGTGTAAATTCTTTTTCTATTTGCACGGTATATGTATTTTATTAAGATAGAATAAGATAGGATTAAGTCTACTTTAACGAACAAATAATTGAGAATATAAACAACGCATATATAATAACTAAGACGACTCTACGAGTAGGACATACTCTGCAATCATTTCAACTCAACAACACTGCTTTAGCTATTAGGTTTCTCCACTTGATCTGTCCAATTCGCGACAAGTTCTCGTAACGTTGACAGATATTTTATATGACGAAGCGCGTCTACGAGTTAACGCGGTTCACGATGCACTTGCGTAAATTACTCGAATAGTCGAACCGTGAAATTCATAACGGGAAGAAGTCGTGTTTTCTTTTCGCTCACGGCGCCCGCGACTAAAGAAATCCGATCAAATTTGCATTTATCATACACTTATGATGAAAATCGTAGCCTTCTCAAATCGCCTTTCAGCCGTACGCGTAATACGCTCCGAGCTTACGCGTATCTGCACGCGTGCCTAAATACGGAACGTACAGACGGATACCAAACGTATATGTACGTAGATATATATCATATAAGCTACACGTACGTATGTACGTGCACATATGTTTATCGTATAGCTTCTCGCTTAGCAGTGGCTTCATCGAATACGTTGAACTGGATGCTTGAAATAAAAGTGATGTATTATGTAAATTCTATCTCGATGCGAGTACCAAGTTTTATTTGTAGAGAGAAAGAGATATCCGACGATGCTCTCCATACCTTCGAGCTTTCCGAACGTATTTCTCTGCGCGGAACACGCTGAAAACATCCGTCGGAATATTCTACGCGTCGCACTAGCGATCCGATTATCTTGACGCGATTCCACTTGAACGATATGATTTTAAGGCAAATCTTTGACGAGAATTCTCCCTTAAATTTACAATGACAAAACGTATCTTCGTTGTATCGCGCGCACACGGATTACGATGTTTCGTCTTGCAGATTCGAGATACGTTTCTACGTTTTTTCGTCACGTTTTCACTTGTTTATCGTCATTCGTCTTGAAAGCGAACGTTTTGTAATTTTCTGCGAAACTTTTCTCCGGAGATTGGAAATGCATTGAGTATAAAATATCGCGAACATAATCCAAGTTAAACGAATCGGTACAAACGACGGAGAAAATGAACGTAGTTTGTATTTGTTCTCGAAAAAGGAATCTTGCGTTGCTTGGAAAGTTGTTTTAACAATTTCGAGTGTCGGTGCGAGCGCATCGCGACGAACGTGTATCGTTTATCGGAGTGCACGAAGTCTGTCGGTAGTACACCGACTATCGCTTCAGGAGTTTCACAGTAAGTTTGTCATTAGAACCAGAATAGAAGAATGTTGAAAGAATCATCGCACTTCGGTATTAAACGGTACACGATATTGGTTCTCGCGACACCAAGAGATCGTCTTATTAATTTTGAATTCCGAACGATGTCAGAGATGGAATTAATATGAATATTTAAAGAAAAAGAAAGAGAGAGAGAGAGAGGAGAGAGAATAATATATGCGAAACAGAACATTGATAAAAGACAATATCGAAATATAAATTCGTATCTCGAGACGCGCACGTTTCCTTGCAATGTCTTCTCTAAATTTGTTCGTGTCTAATATCAAATACAATATATTTCTTCTTTCTCCCTTTCCCTCGTCATATTTGATTTTCCGCTTACTACGTATTGGCAGAGAGAAATAGGTAAACGACCGAGCAAACAAACAAATACACGTTTGCTCGCAAACATATCTGCGACCACTAATACACGCATGTAAAACGAGATAAGCGTTCATATTCCTGGTCGCTATATTCCTGTTATGTATTTTCTAAGGGAGCTTCCCAAAATTTGGACGGACTTATTTTCTCGTTTAATTAATCTCGTTCGTTCGTTTAAGCTAAAATAATTCAAACCTTATCGTCGTCCCTTCGGTACAGAGGTAGAATCTCTAAAGGCTTCCATAGTTCTACTTCCTTCGTATTTGCGTGAAGAATGATGCGCATTACGGTGAAAGAGACTCAAAATATCTCGGGGATTACATTTTTTCTTGAAAATATTTCCATGGAGAATGATCAGCCGTGCGATTACTGAACTGTCGTGCCGCGATGAAGTTTCCTTGCATTCTTCATTTTATTCTTCGCTTTTACACGAACGTCGCTTATCTGTTTGCCGCGAGTCGTGTGCGTAGCACCGCATATACTTCTTTCAAAGCGTACAAAGCTTGTACCGTCGATGTTTGTACATGTAAGAACAAAAGTAAGGTACATTCTCAAACAAGACATATCTATATATACAGGCAGATTACCACGATTCCATCGATGATCTACAAACGCGTTTGAATCTCCGTTATTTCGGTATTTTCTCCTTTCATTTTCGTGCATCGTGCTTTCCGTGCATCGGCCTTGGAGTCCATCCAAACGCATTAGTCTATTGTAGATTGTTTCTAAACAATTTTTTCGGACATAAGTTCCGACGAAAATATCTATCCGGTAAATCGTGGATCGACGAAGTTTCGAATCGATTTATCGTCGAACACGACGGCGCGTATCGTTCACGACACGGCGAGAAATAATAAACGTAAATTTCATTTTGCGTTACGGAGTGGAAAAAGTGGGCAAATAACGAAGCCTGCATTTACATCGAGCGACGACTCGATAAGGAAACCCACAACTGGGAAGAAGAACGGAAGAAGGAAAAGTACGAGAGTAAACTAATAACTTTAGAAAATGAAATGCACGAAAAATGAGTTCCATAAACAAGGTCGTAGACTCGGCGACAAGGACAAAGCGAACGTTCCCGAGTCTTTCGACAAAGAAATAAATAAGGAAATAAGCACTTACCGTTTAATCACGTTTCTACGTACAAGTCGAAAGATGCCTTTAATCCCGCGAAGTAAATTCCAGATGTAAAAAAATGTTCCCTCGTTCTTCGTTCTTCGTTCATCGATAGGTCGACTCGCGTTATCGTCTCATCCTACACGTCTCCGGAAACGATCACGAACGCGAGCGGACTTAACCTTCGTCCTCGATCGTCTCGACAAGAAAAAATCGGTGATTTCGCGACTCTCGTCAAAAACGAGGAACGATCGAACGAGAAGCAAACAAAGAAGAAGAAGAAGAACAAACAGAGAGAGCCTATACGCGGCGAGAGAGACAGAGACAGGCTCGGAGAATAGCCAGGAAAGAAGGGAGAAGGACGATACGCGAGGGACCGGAGAGAGGCCGAAGTTTAATTCGCTCGTGCGTCCTCCGCGCTCATGCCGTCGCTCGCGACGCTCCGAGCGCCTGCGCGACCCCTCTACGTCTCTGAATCCGTCGGTGGGCCGCTGGTAGTACGCGACGTCGGCGTCGTCGTTGTCGTCATCGCGGCCTTCGTCGTGCTCGTCGGCGTCGTCGTCGTCGTCGTCGTCGTCGTCGTCGAAACAGTCGTCTTCGTCGCTCGTTGACGTTGTCCTCGACGTCGCGACGCTCGTCCTGTGACCACGACGCGATCCGCGGACAGTGCGCGTTCCTCACGTCGCGACGACGCGCTTCGCTCTCGATCCTTTCGTCAAACTCGAAGAAGTCGCCGTAAGCGAGGGTCGGGGAGGAAGCCGTTGTGCTCACGTGCACACGTGACACCGTCGGATCGAGGGCCACGATCGAGGGCGCTAGATTCCTCGGCGTCTTACTTCCCTCGCCTTCGTCCCGCATCTTGGATCGCGCCATCGATCTTCGCTCCTTCGCGCGTTCGTGGCACGACATCGTCCTCGAGCGCGCCAACGATTTCCGGAGGTTTCTCGAGCGTGCCTCGCGTCAACGTGGATCGCAGTAAATACGAATCGCAGGTAAATTCGCGATAAGCCTGGACACGTAGGCCTGAATTTGGCACGATGCCGCGTACCTGTTATGTTCGTAAAGATGATTATCGTATTGGTTGATACTCCTTCCGAACGAGAATTGGCACGCGGCTTAGCTATTTGAATTTTAAGAGCCTTTGCGAAGGAAAGAACGCTGAGAGAGGGTGGGAGGGAGAGAGGTATTAACCGATTAACCGTTTTTCTCTTTCAATGGGAAAGACGGTTTTTTTCGTCGAAAGGATCGAAGACTGGGGGAAAAAATCTCTTCGATATACGAGAAAGTGAGTACCAAGCCTTTCTTATTCTTTCTTACTGCAGAGAAATGCTATGTCGAATCGTAGTCATCGGACGTTTAACGAGATTATTACAGAGAAGATCCAATTAGGCTAATCGAAGGTACTGGATCTTCTCGTCGTGGACTCCCCTGATAACTCGACGATTAGCGGTTTAATTAGGACAAAGTGGATCCTGTTCGTTTCCTCGCGATCGTAACCGATTTAGTTAGTGTAATCTTCGTTGTAATCTGCCGCCCATCCTAACGATTTCTTTCCCCGTTCCTCCCTTACTTCTCGATCCGTTCGTAGTTTAAAGAACTTCGAAACGCGCTCTTTTGCACCCAATGTGCGCCTTAAGACCGTAGGATCCTCCTTTAGCTAACCCGATCGGTTATGCAACGTAATCGAGAAAGTTTGTCGCATATACTTTGCATTCGTGTTCTCAAATCGCCGAGCTTAATCTTCGTGGTTAATGCTAATGGATTATTACGAGTCGCGCGTGTTCTCGTACGATACCGTTTCTCTTTTTTCTTTCGTGGAATTTTAGGTACTTTTATCGTTCCTCCTTCCTCCGTGCTTTGTATTTTTTCGAAACTCATCAAACACGACGCGGGCCTTTCATTCACCGTTTTCCTTTCATTCGTGGCAAATTTATTTAATAATCGCAACCGTCCAATCTCGCGCAGGATCTCGCAAAATACATTCAAATATTTTATCGACGAGGATCCTTCTTTCTACGCGTATCACGACGAATCGTGGTGCAAAGTCCGTGAAATAGTCGCATGCAGCACCGATGTACTCGTGTAAAGAGTCGTGCCAAGACGAGGCGCGATAGCGACACCGAGGGACAATCGTTTCTTGGCCGAGAGGTGGAAAAGGATAGCGCGTAAGCATCGCCAAGCTCGGCCCTTTTTGCCTTTTCAGCGTCGACCCACCGTAACGTCATTCCACGTGCACTCCGGATCTCGGAGAATATTCGACTTTTATTTTCTCGGTAAATGCTGAAATTTTGGGTTGCCGCGAAAGACGGTTTAGACGGTTGGCAGGGCTCGAAAGATAACGAGGTGGAAGGGTAGGGAGGGTGGGATTACCGAAACGCATATACCGTATCCCAAGGGGAAGTGAGATTGTACAGGAAATTGCAATGGTTGTTTTCATCAAGTGAAAAGGGCACTCGAATTTCTGCGGTACGATGTGTTCCGTCGGATGCTCTTTGTTACTTCGAGCGTTATAATAATCGGCGATGTACGTCGCGAGATAAACAAGAACGGAATTCACTTTCGTTCTACGATTTACCGAGAACCACTCGAAAGTTTATTGCGAGCTACTATTGGCGCTATTAAACGTTCACGGGAAATCAAGAGGAGAGTCGATAGTATAAACGAGGTTTAATCGAAATTTCGTTCTATTCGTGCTTGCTTCTCGAATCATACCAAGTACGATTAATGGAGAATTTCTTTCGTTGCACAGCAATTGAATTTTTATTTACCGTGCAAATAACCCTGACTGCAAATAAATCTTGAAAATTCCTCTAAACACGGTCTATCGATACAACGTGCTCGCGGAAAGTTCCGTACTTTCATTCTCGTTCGAAGCTTCTAAATATAATGCCTTACGAGTCGATATAAACGACGGCTATTATCGCTATCACTGTCGTAGTAGGCGATATTATTTTTTCACGGAAAACAGCGGTGCGTATACGCGGCACGCATGCCCAATTCGATGAAGCGCGTAATCATTTATGGCGTTCGAACGATCCCATTACGTTTCCTCGACGCATTTTTTCCAAACCGTTTATGGTACCAACGATGGTGTTATAGTACGTACTTAGGGAATTCCATGCTTTTCGTCGGTGTCACTAGTATTAAATTTACAAGGATGAAGTTCCAGCAGTTCCTGTTTTAAGCACGACCGGGAGAAAGCGTGACAACGCGCATATCGTCTAAGTATGTAAGTTCGCGAAGAATGCTTTTATAATATAAGCGAGCAAGAAAGGTTAATGGGGAGTGCTCGCGAACGTTAAAAATAAAAGGAATCTGTTCCTTGAAAATGTCGCGTCCGTAGATCAACTTCGACGACCCAGCGAACGCTACTGAAGTTGCAGGAAAATTTTATTTGATTTCTGGAATTACTTTAATCGAGTTACGTATTCAACGACAACGCGTACGCGTACGATTTATCCATGGCGCATTTGCATTTTCATCGAATTACGAAATGCGCATTTATAAATACAAGGTCGTATGTGTGTATTTGTTTTTGGCGTTAAAGAAACTCGATGATCGACGAACAAAGGTCAGACGGAGGAGCGGATGTACGAGTATGTGTACAATTTTAAACGAACCAGTCCACTTGTGTCAAAATGCTGTCGAGTCTTTGTCTCTTAGGATCGATCGTGGAATTATGGCCCGATCGTTTTACGATTAGACTCGTCTTTTAACGGCTTGAAATTGAATCGGAATCCTTTGGTGACTGTAACTGTCACAACTATCATCTCAACGCACCAGTTATCCCACCTCGATGGACTCGAAGCTCCGATAAGTTCGGTGAAGTATTAGTATGTCTTCTCTCTAAAGACGTTTCGAGTATCTCGATCGAGTTAAGCGCGAACGATTCGCTCCAACACACGTTTGACGCTTCATGCAATTTTTCCTCATTGGATCGAGTACTTCGAACAGTATCTTAATACGTTAATCGTCACGTTATTTTTACACGATGCATTTAAAAGGCACAAACAAGTATTTTATTAATGTTCATAATGACAAAACGATATGAAATATGGCTCTTATCCATAGCGCGGGCCACCGTGATCCCATGGTGTATATCTGCTAAAGGACATTTTTATACGAGTTTATAAACACGACTATTTGCGACGTTTGCATAACACGGTATAAATCTCGAAAAGCATCATAGCGATGTATTTAACAACTCTCTATTATGAGGCCAAGCATTCGTTTAAAAATTAATTTTTTCCTTCCCAAAAAGTGCATTTATGAAATAAAGTTGTAGATAGTGGTTGAACAAAGTATTGCACATTAAATGCAAGATATGATAGATCGAGCGTGGAAAAATATTTTGATCCCGTTATATTACAACCGGAATAGTGCTGCTGGGTTTTCTAATAAAATATATAATGTTATAATTAAGTATCGTCTAATTAGCTATGATGTTCAAAATTCGTTAGTTAACGATGTTTATTCAATTTTAACGATCTCAAAAGTTTGAAACGCTCTAGCCATTGACGATCACAGTGGCGGCCAACGTGTTAAGTAGTAATTCTGATAATGAAGTGGACAAACGATGGAGTCGCTCGCTCGATTGATCGTATTCTATCATCACCGCGTCTTTTGTTCACCAAATTATTCCGTTGGATTTTTTTCTCATTTACCATTTAAAACGAATAGTCACTCGGAGACATCTCTTTAAAGATCAAAACACGAAAATATCTGTCCATTCTACCGTATATTGGACGACGTTAGTAGTTACGGCTTATAACAAGGAAGACTAGGGCAAATCGTCGAACTACTTGCCTCGCAGTTGGTTTCGTATCTATTCGATCGATCAGTTTTATGGTATTCGTTGCTACTCCCGAGATAACAGATTGGCAGACTGATCGACAGGTGTTATCAAGCGATAACCGCGGAGTTTTTCGCATTGTTATTTCGTTCATTACGAGAAAATCGATCGGCGATATACTCACGATTGTAGGAAGTTACGCGTAGTCACGTAGAGTCGATGAGTCACTGAGATGCGAAGGACTAAATTCAAGGAAATTCGAAGTAACACGACGATAACGATGCCGACGACTTTCTATAGTTCGTACTTTCTGCTTCGTAATCCACTTTTAAGGATCAGGAAAACGCGAATTTCACGATCGTAACGGTTGAATAAGCCTCACGCCCTCGTTAAAATCCGCCCGTCACGAACGGTCAAATACTATTATATTATATTTCTCAGACGTAAGAAACAGATCCGAAATATCGCAATTTACGATCGAGTCGACAGAAAAGTCGATTTCACTGTCAAATTAGCAGCTACGATCAATAACAAAAGAATTAATACTCGCGAATTATCGATGTCGGATCGTGTTAAGCGACGCTTCCCTAAAAAATTCGTTTAATTTCGTTTAAAGCGCGGGGTTTTCGAGATTTCAAGTTTTCGCGATTTTTAAAAGCTCTTGGCATCTACGAAACGCGAGCAATAAATTCGATTGGCCGCAGACCGTGGCACGAGAATCGCGAGTACATCAGTGGCACGTGGTCGGTTCAGTGGGAACTGCTTAGTGGTCAGACACGCGGTCAACGAGAGTTTAAGAAGCGGCTTGTTGCTTCCTCGATCCGTCGGATATTTTCATCGCGAATTGCATTGTATTCTTTCGTTCTAGGCCTCCATCCTAGGTGCTCATCCACCTTCTTATGCTTTTCGATGTCGTTTTCTGGGTCGTTCGTTATTGCTCTCGAGAAGTGCGACGCACGAACCCGTCTCCTGTCGTAGCACGATTTTTCTTTCCCTTTCTTCTCGACGTTGCGTCGCGAGCCTGTTCGTCGTTTCCTCTCTCCTGAAAGCGAGCTTGCCTATTTCGCGAACTTCTAAATAGCGAAGGAAGATCGCAAATAAGAACGAGAGAAGAGAGAAGGAATACGACGAGGATGAGACTTTCCAATAATACCGAGAACGAATTTTGGTCAAGGATGGTTGTGCGTCATTGTGAAAACTTTCGAGCGACCTTTTCGTTGCGATAAGCCTCGCGTAAACTCTCACGACGCGCGTCAACGGTTAGAAAAGACAGCGCCGTCGTAAGAGAACACCTCGGGCGCGTATTAACCCACAAAATTGCTTCGCGTTCGTCTCTCGTCGCGACTACAGCGAACGTTAAATACAGATCGCTCAATATCCTCTCTCTTTTCGTTCGCATTGTTTCTCGAAATACGAGGTAATTCCACGGACACACGTGCGGACACATTCCGACCGGCGAGAGCAACGCGCACGCGCGAAATCGGCCGGATCATCGTTCTCGATCGTTTCCCGATCGTTCGGAAGGGTGAAACGCGAAATTGATGAATGTTCGACGTATTCGACCGGAGGGAGGTGACGGATGGTGGCGTCGAGACGCGTCGTGAAAACGACACGTCCGACGATTCGAAGCGAGAGGAACGAAGGACGCTAACACGCGGAAAAGAAGTACCGTCGTTACTCGTCGCGGAGATCCACGCTCGTGGATGATAGGACCTCGAGCGACGTGGAAATCGTAAAGGGTTCGTGAATGCGTGATAACGAACGCGCGCTTAGATACCGAAGTAAATATAATACGTCGGAGTTGCGGTTTGACGCGCGTCGCGACGCATGATCGATCGCTCGTATCCGGACGCGTCGTAATTATACGCGCTCTCATGAATCTTCCTGCGTGCTACGCGGGAAGGAGGTTAAGGCGTTCGGTCGAGACCGTCTATAATTAGCGCGACGACCACCGCTTTTGACATTTTTTTCTTCTCTCTCTCCCCCTTTTTCACTCTCGCTTTCTCTCCTTCACTCTCTCCCCTTCTCCTTCTTCGTTCATCGATAGCGAGGCTTCGTTTCGTTCATCTTTACGAGGGTTCGTTCGGAGTGAGATCTCTTTGCCCAAAATTTCGAGCAATTACTCAAGGTATCCGACTTTTTGTAGCTGGTTTCGCTCATTCGAGCTTTAATTTTCATCGGCTGCCTCGGTGATCGCGATTGCCAAGTTTTTTGCGGATTATTTCCAGAGGCACATAAAAGAGCCATTAGGTGGATGGAGGCGGTTGGCATATTCTTCCACGGAGCGGCGTAATCGAAATAGCGAGACAATCTCGAAGAAACGAGAAACTCGCGAAGCCCTGAAAAACGATGATCTCTCGCGCGATCGTCCTTCCTTCGTTAACGAAGAACGTGGTCGCGTCGTTACTTTCGAACCACTCGACTCATCCGTATTTGACGTACGAAGGAAAAAGAAATTTTACTGGGAAAGCTATTCCTGATTTCCCCTGTGCTTCTTCCATCCTTTTTCTTCGCTTAACGATGATACCTCGATACGGTTGCGCTCGTCCCTCGCTAGAATCTCACGGTTTCCTTGTCAGGCAATAAACCTCTCGCCCTGACACTGATCGCGCTCAATTTCGGTGATCGCGAAGGAGGTACGACTCTCTCTCTCTCTCTCTCTGTCTGTCTGTGATTCTCTTTCTCGCTGTCGCTTGTTCTTCTTGACCCCTTGGCGGTGCCGTTGGTTCGTCAGGTCATCGATCCTGTAATTCTACCTCTCTGTATTGCCGTTGCGCCGTCCCCGTTCATCGTAAAACAAGTCTCGACTTTCGTCCGTTGGGAATAGGCGACCGGTTCGCAAGCTCGTTGCCGAGAAGCTCGCGTGTTCGTTCACCAACAGGTAGACGTACTTATATCACGCGCACATCGCGAGATCGCGTAGGTGTCGATCAAGCTTTAAGGGAAGCTCTCCTTCGTTTTTTCAAGTAGCTCGCAGATATTCTCGCCTCTCGCGTATCCCTGCGCGCGAATATTCCCTGTAATCGTCGGAGACCCTCGAAGGATGATCGTCGTTACGAGGAAGAATCCAGAGAGTGCGCCTGATGTTTCTTCCGGCGAGAAATCCCTCGTCGTTTCGCTTCTGGAAATGTAAATCGAATGGAACGTCGGGGATAAATTCGAAAATACGAGCTTCCATAGCGTCGGACGTCTTTCTATCGTCGTACCGTATTTTGATCTTTAACCGAGCGAATCGAAAGGCAATCATAACGCTCGTCCTTTTTATTCGTGGGAGGACGAAAAGAAGCACCGATCGATTCTGTACTACGTAACGTAAAATGCAAGAGTAATTTTAAATATAAATGTGAATCCTTTGTGCGCAGTAACTTGGGTTTCGTCTTTCATTCACTTTATATAGCATTTTTCGTATGTCAACGATCTTACGTCGTACGATTTTCGAAATCGATCGCATACCCTTCGAAAATGACGAGATTTCGAAGCATCGTTTCGTACTACACGCGCATGGATTCCTCTTCGTTCACGCATCACGCATATTCTCCGTCGAATTTCCGTGTCACTGACCGATATTCTTCGATCTTCCATGCGCTCCAGGACGACGAAATATTTTCAGCGAACGATGGAATTTGAATGGACTTTAAAGGAGCGATTTTATAAGCAATGATACTTACGAAAGTTTTACGTACTTACTAAAGTATTTCATACGTTTCTGTAATTGCGTCGTATTATTGCATCGTCGCACTATATTAAGATTGGAAGCTATTAAGTACGCTGTCGTAATATATCGAGATCAGTGACAGAAAGGGGTAGTACATACATTAGACGTTTTTTTTGGTATCATGCACATATGTATCTCGCTCTTTGAAACGTATCAGTGTACGATTCACGCAACCGACCATCTAGCTTTCGAAGGTGACGGATGGTTTTCGGACGAGCTGTTACGTAAATAGACCGTCTTGTTGTCGTTAGTCTCATTGTCAGTGAGACCACCCTAGCTGACGATATATCCGTCGATATATTACGTATACTCTATTCTTATTCTTCATGAAGTCTTCCTGCCACGGATCAACGCTTCGCGATACTTCGTTTATCACGACTCGCTTGATCGAACGCGCTTTTAAAGACGACAAAGAGTCTTCGCGGACGGACGAATTCGATGGAGTAATTCCGTAAGTAGAACTTCTTTTCCTATTCTTTCTCGATATCTCTGCCAAGGTGTTGCTATAGCGCAAGTTGCGTCTCGCCTCTTGGAACGTTACTCTGCGCTTTCAGTGATCGATCGCGTGACTTTTGAGGATCGCGAGTTTTCTTTTTCGTACGAACATCGTCACGTTCTACGAATTATTATTATCATAATAATATACGTAGACATTGTTTTTACACGTAACGCAAGCTCGATTCTTGTAACTTCCACGATCAATGGCCTTAAAATACAATACCAGTCTTTTACCAGGATACGAAGAACGAGTGATTTTACAAGTAGAGCTTCCTCTCGTATCGAACATCGATATTGGTTTTAATGCATTAAGATATTAAGATACGTAGGATTTCAGCTGACTCGCATTCAAAGAAATTCGCAGCTATTCAAAGAAGTTACGAAGTGTAGCTAAAGCTCTGATAGCTCGGTGGGCTGGAATATCGCACGCGATCCAAGTGCGAAGCTCGATTCAATCCAATTCAAAATTCTCCTAAGTCCCAACCACAGCGGTTCGAGAAAGGCACTAGCAAAGTAGTCTCGTGTTCGTCGCACGTTACGTTACTCGTAATAGCGAATTTTCTTGCAATTACGACGCTTAATTGCTTCTCCATCGAAGTTCAATTGATAATTTAGCGATGGACGATTCGAATTTATTTTCAGTGTATCGCCTTCGTTACACTGCGTTATCACGTAGGTACGAATGTCCCTCTAAATTTAAGCGACCGATCGATATCGCGCTTACAAGAAGCGTCTCGAAAGAGCCGGATGATTCGGATCACCACTGCTAATTTTAGAAGTGTCGCGACCCCTCGTCCTTTCGTATCCCATTAAAGATGTATGAATGTCGTACGAAGAATGGCTCATGCGCGCTTCCCAAAAGACAATATTTCAGTTTTATGGAAATACGCGCGAGTTCGTCCCGTGCTCTTACCTTTACTGACCTCCCTATCTTACTTCTATTCCACTACTTTTGCCCGCGAACGTAACGTTCCTCCTAAAGGCATTAGTCGCGGCGTTATTTTTATCTTCGCACCTCGCTACGCCGCTAGAAATTCGAATATTTTTCCCCTCGGTTCGCCATTCCGCTTTTTAACTCGATCGCAATTCGCTTTGCAATGTTCAACATTGTTAAAGCTTTTCGCCTTATCTCTGATTCGTGCCTTGTCTTTTTTATCGATATGGAGAGACGATATTCTTTATAATGAGAAAAAAGTAATTACTTTCGTTGAAGAAATTCGTAGCACCTCGGTAGCTTTTAAATCGGCGTCGATGAATTTCGTGTCGTTGCGTTACCTTTCCTATGAGTTTGGTCATTAGTTTTTAACTTTACCGCGACAATTGGATAGCGAGTCACAGAAAATACGTCGAAATGTAAGTTATTATTCCGTTACTCGACCAACTTTTTAACGAGATTCTCTTTCATGCCGAGTTAATCCATCATTCGTTGGGATTTCCAAAGTGTGCAAAACTGAAATTCGATCGATGTGTCTTAAAAAAAAAATGTTAACAAACGCGTCAAATAACGAGGCATAGAAACGCGAGGAACGGAAGGCTACAGAATTAATTTACGACGCTTTGAGAATATTCGTCGAAGTGATCGCGATTGAAAATTGCCACGGAATCGTGCCGATGTGTGCGATCAAAATAATTGGGCACTTGATTCTTTCGTACAGAGGCCGCTCGTGGTCACGACGAGAAATTAAGATTCGAATCGATCGACATTGAAAGTTTTTCTCGGTATGTGGCTTTCGAGGGATTAAGCGCATCCACCAGAAGCGCACTTCTCTCGTGTTTTAATACGATGACGAGCGCGTTTTCGCGTGCAAACAAACCGCATCGAGATCCATGCTAAAAACGAGCGCGTAAACGCCCATGCTTTTTAACCTTACACCTGGTTATTCGACGAATAATTAGCGAGACGGTATTAATGAATATCACGATGCTAACGCGCGAGGCAGACCTGAAATTCCGGCAAAAAGTAATAAACCAACGTGAGTGCGTGGTGTAAAGTAAGAACCTTAAAAGATGCCGTTACTTCTTAAGGTTCGAGCTCTTTATCTCGCCGCTTATAGCCGTTTTACCGTCGTTTGTCGGATACCACGGAGCCACGCTTTAATCGACTACCTTGCAAGGTTTTCCTTTGTCGTTTCTCGAGAATCCGCGACACGTTGATGAATGTGTGCGTCGTCGAGCTTTTTCTTGCTCTTTTGTTATTACCTTTTTTTTTTTTACCTTTTCCTTCC
>JAITYT010000412.1:56016-81016 GCA_025433975.1 Liostenogaster flavolineata
TACACGTTGCTGCCAGGCGGTCTGTGGTAAAGAGGGAATAAAACAGGAAGAAGTCGACGAAGATGGAGCAATAGGGTGACGTTGGTGGAAGCGAGGAGAAGCGTGTGCCACGAGCGAGAAAATGCAAAGGCGTGAAATCCCCAAGGGAGGAAGAAGATGAGGACAAAAGCGGCGGGAAAACGTTCTCCCACCATGGAGAATCGCAGGACGATGTATATTCAGAACCGAAAAAATAGCGGCAAAAAGTTGGTACTCGGTACGAGCAAAGCACCGTATTTCCACGTTCCTTCTCTACTTACTCGCTATTCCTTCGCGACGTCTCTTCTCCTATTTTCTTCTTTGTCACCCAACGTGTCTCGTTTCACCTTTCTCACGCGTAGAACAATTTCCAGGATATTCGTGGTCAAAGAAAATCTCCACGTCCAACCCTCTCCTCCTTTTTTTCTTCTTGTCTTTCTACCCTTGGTAGTAAAGGAAACGTTCACAGTGGTTTAACGCACGTGCGGCACGACAACGTTGGTCAGTGATACGCTTCCAACATCGCTTCTCAGTTTTAGCCGGTATTTCACTTTATTCCCGGAAAGAACGTTTGTCACGGAAGCTATATGAACACTGCGCGGAAAATTATCGCGCTTTCTTCGTTTCTTCTTCGTAGTCGTCGATTCGCGATGTGATCGCAAAAAGAACAATTTTTACCGGATGGTTCGTAAGTGGCGTTAAGACTTCCCGGAAAGTACGAGATTCTCTTTCTTTTCTTCCATGATGTAACGTTAACAATGTTGATACCTGTCCACCGAAAAACGTTTTCATTCGTCTAACGAGAAAATCGTGCCTTTAACGAGCTACGTACTAAATCGTTCTTTACGGTTTTATAGTACAAAGGTGTAGGTGCAGTGCCAATAAAGAAAAGACACCCGACAGCCGCTCTTACGACACTGAAAATATAAAAGGAAACCATTGATATCGATTGAGCCTGGTAACTGCGGCGACGCCAGTGAACTATGTTGGCAAAGAAATGGAACGAAAAAACAAACTCGGAGAAGAATCGGATGAAAAGTCACGCGGAGTCTCTTCGTTCGAAAGTATTGACGTCATTAGTTGACATGACAGTTCCATTAAATTAACAACGGTACTTCGATTCACTCGACGAAAGACGCTAAAATCTGTTCGTCGAATGTCATTTATTATGTAAAAGCGCGCATAGTATAATCTGTTTACTTTTTACGTTTCTTGACAATTGATAACAATATATTTCTTGTCGTTTATGAGAACTGTATGTTTCTTTTACGTATCGTCGAATATTTTGATTTATTTGACATAATAAATGTTGGAGTTTTCAATTTTCCGATTCCAATGTGACGTTCTTCCAAGAAATATTATTTTAAATTTCTAAAAGAAAAATATTGGTTGTCGAATTGAGTTTGGGTTTTCCAGTGCTTATATACCACTCCTAGTAAATGCATTTGATATAAAAATGCAGCTTTGTACTATTCGTTTGACACATTAATACTCTTATCGCATTTGAAGTTGAACATATAATAGATATAGAGATATAATAGGAGGATCGAAAGGGTCGCTTTTCGATTCGACAATTTCAGAGACTTTATCCATATCTGGAAGCTTATCAGCTTGTCGACCGATTTTTATTACTTCTCGATCGTTCGATCAGCCGTAGAAATACGTAATGCGCGTTTTTTGCTGCAATACGAATATTCACGATTGAAATAGAGGTATGAATATTTTGTCGTCAATCCTTTCGCTATCTTACACTACTGTAGATGTCGTTCCATGATTACAATAACGCACGGATAACTTACGATTAGTACATACTTATGTACTTTTGTTCTCTTCCGTGGCTCATGTTTTCCATGAACGTTTTTACTTTATTTGAGTCTCATCCTTTTAGCATTTCCAAGAATCGACGAAAACTTAACGTTAGCAAGGAAGCTTGCAAGTTTGCGCTGATAAAAATGTTAGGCGACATATTTTCTAAGATATTCCAAGTGTTGCAAAGTATTAACATCGTATCGATTCGATCTAACTGGAACACTGTTTTTACATGTTCAGGAAAGAACATAATATAATATAATATCTTGTAATCGTTCATAGTACGAATTCGTTCGATCTTATGATCTATCTTTAAATTGTATCTTTTTTCCCTTTCGATTAATTCCGCGTTAATAATCATATTTTATCCTTACGTAAAAGTAATGCATTCAACCGAACTCGATCCTCTCCCGTCTTAGCATCTTTTTTATCGATAATTAAATAGGGTTATTACGATGTAACTTTGACAGAAATGAAATTTTTATCGAAATAGTAAAAAAGCACATAAAATAAGGCCGATCTTGCACGATATCCGAAATGGTACGTGCAGATATCGGCACGAACGAATCAAAGAATATGATCGGATGCGACGCGCGTAGTTTATTACTGTCCAGATCTTCGACCACCTTTCACGATCGAATTTGCTTCGACAGAGATACCAAAAGCTGCATATCCATCTTCAAAAAGCTGTGCCTTCCGAATCTTCGTCGAGAAAGTATCTCGATTAGTGTCTAAATGTGATCCGATCGTTTGTACGTCATGGGTGGAACAGCGTTTGGATGCGGACATATAAAAATAATATCACCAATCGGATCTCTGCTTCTACGTCTTTTAAATATACAATTTTACACGAAATATAAATCTATTTATTCGTATTTTTTTCTCTCTCGTTTAGTATTTCCATAACCGATAATATTATTTTGCAAATATCGTACGAATAAACTACTTCGCACGAATAAAAGTTTTTAAATAAATATTCATCGTTGTCGTAAATTAATTTTGCAATATGTTGCAGAAATAAAAGCAAAAAAAAATGTTCTACTTCGTCTCATAATCGCGAATAGGCGGCGTACGAACGAATATAACCGCAATTTTTGATCCCATTGATGAACGCATCCTTTTAAGGATAATCTAACCACCTTTACACATTCAAACGGAAAATCGTATCGGAAATTGACGTTCGACGAGCCACAGTCGAGATCGCTTAATGCATTTTTTCAAGAGATCAAAGAAGCATGCACGGGGAAAATGCACGTTCCCATACTTCAAAAGCGTAGATAAATCCTCTGTTGCGTTGGAACTTACGATCCACAAAGGTCGAGCGATATCTTTCATCCTTTTTCGGGTCACGCGAGTTTTATCGTCGTCGAGTGCGCGCCTGCGCGCAATTTCGTGCGATCGCTCAGACAACATATTGATGCGAACACGAACCGCGTCGAATTTAACGATTCATCGACACGTATCCCGCGTATGATTTAAATTTATCGAATAACCTTTTAGAGAGAAAAAAAAAAAAATAGAATTTATTGCCAATTACTCTCTCGACATTTATTTAACCCTTTGAACGCGAACCGCACAAAAATAAAACGTGCCGATAGGCGTTTCTCATCTCAAATAAGCGCATCGCATTCTGCACAGCCAAAGCTCTCATATCTGACACAAGCGTGACTTACGTTTCCATGTACAGACGTACATATACACGAGAAAACTATTTTACGCGACGTTTCTTCGTGGCTGTTCCTTCCTCTCGACGGATACGGGATATACGTTCGATAAACTATAAATGTTACGTCGCATATCGAGTTGCCGTAACTTCGTTTCGAGGTCGTTAACTTTCTTTTCGAGCGGGTGCCTAACCCAACCTGCGTAAAGCAACTTCCGTAGTCCCGTTAACTACACCGTAAAATATTATTTGATGCGTACGCTACCGGTAAATCTTGACGTTCAGGGCGACCCTATCGCGGTAACCGAGCTTATCTAAAACGACGCTTTCGCGTTGTCGTTAAACGTTCAACGTTTTAGGAAGATTATTTACGCGCGATTATTCATTTTTACACGGATGAACGCGAACGATCTCTCGAAGAATGACGCGCGATACGGGCGAAATATGGAGAGATTATGCGCTCCCCAGTTCCTCGGCGTCGTATTCCAAATTTACGCCGTTTCGTTTCGTTCTGCAATCTTCGCGAAAAGACGGCGAAATTAGATTGGAGTACAGGAGGAAGTCGAAAGGGCGCCATGTGCCAAGAAATGATAAACGCTCGCTTACGTAGAGGACGGATGAACTTTATGCTCTCTGTATAAGAACGGAGTGTAAGATCAGACAAGTATGAAATGAAATAGGTATAAAGATATGAGCCCGAAGAGTGCCATAGGAAAGATACTTGCACATCAAGATAAAGATGCACCGAAGGATGATTCTACCTTTTGTGGACCGGATAGAACGGCACCTACAAGAAAATAAAGAAAAATTTTTGGTTGGGTGAGCTTTATGTTCTTCCGCTTATGAGTTTCTTGAAAAACAGCTCCTATACTAGCTCCTATAGGTAATTCCTACCTATACTTCCATGGCGGCGTACGTCGTCGCTTTAAATGAAAGAAGTATTTTAAGGACTGGCTAAGTTTTCCCGTTAAAACATTTTTTAACTATGCAAATTTCTCCAAGTTCCAGAATTTCACGAAACTGTACGTACTCTTTTAGCGGAGATTCAAATAAGGCGATTAGTTAAATCATGATGTATGATAGATTATACTTTTCGTTGAATGTCGCGTTCAAAAAATGTAACGTTACAAAAATTTGCAATATTCTACGAAATAATTAGAAAATTATCGAACGTATTCGAGACAATTATAAGTTCGAACTAGAGTTTCCGACAATTTTTAAGGATATTTTAATACTTTGTAAATCACTTAGGTGGAAAAGACGTCGCCTCTTTGTATTATCAGCTTACTAATAATTATTCCTTAATTTTATGCATTGCCAAAAGAAATCTTCTTAAATAAGCCATACAAACGTTACTGCTGATATTATTTCGCTACAATATTAATATATATCGTCTTCTTGTCTCGTCGAATTGCTTAAGACAATTAGGTAAATTGGTGCAAATAATGCCGTTATTTCGCGTGGTTAAGAACAAAGGTACATCGTGCGCTTAAGTGGATCTTTCGTTTTCCAAAAAGCAACGCATTACGTATACGGTGGCGTCGTAAACAAAGCTTACAAGTTGATCTTGTTTGTTCAATTGGAGGTCGCGCGAAGCGAACCTAACTGCTTGATCCATCCGTGTGTTCTTACGTAACACTTTTACGGAAGCATGGAACATTGACTTCTCGCCACTTTAACTAGGATCGATACTTCCCGATTTGTCGAGAACAATTTGTTTCGTCCTATCGTTCTCATCAAATCTTTATCGAACTAAAGTATTCGCGTACAAAATTTCCTCCTTAATATCTACGTTGTCATTTCAATGATCTTTCGATAAATCGTTATTAAAAATTTGAGCAGCTATATGTAAATGTTAGAACTTTTTAATGATATGATACAGAGAAAATCTTGACCCGCGGTAAATTGTAAGTTCTAATAATCGTAACTATATTTATTATCATCTTCTTGGAATTATCGAGTTTCGTTCAAAATCGAAGCTAAGCGTTTTGGGTCCAATTTAAGCAGATACCCTCGGCGAATTTTTTTCGACGCGTTGAATGCAAATTTTGTACCCGTTTTCATCACACTTTGATCTCTCTTCGAAGTTGGAGGAATTCCTTCGGAGTAAACGAATCATAATACGATCAATTGAAAACTTCGAGAGAAATTGGTCTGTCAATAGTCTTTATCTACTTCCAGAGGTTTGTACTCCACCAATTTATCACTCTCAAAATAATTCGTCTGGACTTGAATATCAGGTAACGGAAATTTCCAGCGAAATAATACTTCCCTCTTTATATTACGAATATCTCGATTAATCCTTTGTTCTTCGTATATTATTGGCAACTATGGTTGGCCGCGTATCGAAAGAATAATCGATGCTTGGCAAATTCATACCGAAGGCATTTCGAAAATAATTGAGAAAGGTTACGTTAATTTCAGGTACGTATTATATCTCATGTTACGCAAAGATTTACACGGAACAAGAAGGGAACAATACGCAACGTCACATATTGGCAACAAAGACAGGTTTTAAAACGGCAGCTTTTTAAGTTCCCTCTGAATGAAAAGTCTGGTATAAGAGAAGCCTGCGAAAGAGCGTTGGAAACGCTTTAAAAAGGAAGCGGTTTGCACCCACGACTTTTGCATCGAGCTTTTCAAACAAGATTTTGCGTTATTACGTATATGTATCGACGAAATTTATCGTTATCGAGTTTCAGGGGAGACAAGAGGATTCATAACCTTCATATGTAAATGCGTACATCTCCTTCATTGTATTTACATACATACGAAGGAACCCATTGTAACTCGCAATGGGAATGTATTACGCAATAAAAATGGCAAGTCTCTAACGCGGAGCAGAAATATTTCTGCTAGAAATTGGTGGATCTTACCAACGGCTGTAACAATTTCGTCTACCTATCTTTCTTTGTACTGCCATCAAGTACGATCGCCAAGCGCCGTAACGTCAAGCTTCGACGGTTAACGTCGTTTGCGAACAAAGACACGATTATTTCGCGTATAATGTCGAGATCGCATTAGAAGCTTAAATGGCGTGGCAACGACGCGGCAAACGATACGAACCGTTTCCTCAATGGCACTGCTTTGAATCGAGAGCGGAGGGCATCGTACGGTCTTATTAGGTTTTATAAAATCCGTGCGTAAATTATTGCGAGCTTTTATTTTTGCCATTGGCTTCTGCCACTGACCGCTCCGATTACGGCGGAATAAAATAACTTTTACGCGGTCGATTAACATATACTTATAATATTACGATCGATTAAGAAAGTCGAGAGACGTCGAAAACGCATGGGCGAAACGTATCATCGATTATCCTCGTCATTTCACTAAAATTCGACAATGCGATCGGACAAAATGCGCGATATTAAATGGATCGTCCAGTTTCGCATAACGAAATACATAACGTAAATAAATTGAAGATGATACTCGCGTCGTTTCGATGAATTTAATTCTTCCCGCGTACCGCGCAACAGCGAGTAATATTATGAACGACAAGCTCGGAATCTATTAGGTTTTATTAATTCATTGGACCGTACATTATGATAAACGCTCGTACATGCGCGGTACGATACGTTAATGCGTAATTAATGCGTAATAGTGCGTAAAAGTCGTACGCGAAATGGTCTACCGTTGGTTTCTGCAGCGAATGCGCGTTACTGGTTTAAGAGCCAGCATAAATCGTTCCGGACGTACATTGTACAACGTTAATACGCGTTAATTTGTTGGGTTACGAACTTTGAGAACGGCACGGCGATAAAGCCTGCTAATACCGTTTCATCGAATCGTTTAATTTAAATCAATGCATTAAATTACAGATCGATTTTACGTTCGTCCCCCGTGGGATCACGCGCGCTGCGACGTGCCTTTTAATCGAACGATCTTTTTTCCGTCCATCAACGAAACGAGATCAGGCAAGACGGAGGAAAATCATTCGCGCGAGCAGTTCTCGCGATTACGCGTGGCTAAATTGTCGCGATCGTCCGATGTAATTTCCATGCGAGGGAGAAACCACTGAAAGCGTTGCACACTGCGATTCGATCTCGTCTCTGCGATCTTGGATGCATCTCGACGATCGAGGTCGAGCGACTAATATATAACGGAGCGCATAAATCGCGCTCGATGGCGATACAATGCCGACCGACGATAAAAATTGCAAATCCGGGCGTTCGTTCCCGTTACGCTTAGGCCGTTCGTTTTCGTTATCGCCGAGTCAGGAATCGGTCGGTGCCATACCGCCGCCATCAGCTGCATTGTCGTCGCGGCCGTTGGCAATTTCGTTATTGTTATTACTCTAATTCGTTCCCTTCGTCCCTCGGTTGCATCGTCTCGATGATCGTTATCGTTACGGAATTGTGGCTGCACCTGACGCCTACGCCACGCTCAAACTCCCCCAAAGTAAATTCCCCGTGCGACTATTTCGGCGGTTCGCCCGTATTACGCGTCTCCTTTATCCTAACCTCCCACTCTCCGCCCCCTCACCTTCGTTTCCTTGCCGTTCGCATTGTGTTTTTCCTGCCTAGAGGTAACGGACGAGTAGAAGCGAATTTTCTTTTTCTTCTTTCTTCTTTCGTCCTTCCTTTTTTCTGCACGCCAAAAGAGCGGATGGTTTCCTTATCTCGTTCTTTCACTATTCGCCTCTCTCTCTCTCTCTCTCCGTTTTTTCTCCCAAGTCGTAAAATAAACTCTATGAATTTAGGAAAACGGAACGAAAGGAAGGAGGTCATTCGGATGCGATATTCCGTCCGACGGATACGCGAAACGTCGAAAAATTTGGAAACGCGACAGCGCCGGAATCTTCGCACAAAAGGTCGTTTCGTCTTTTTGCCGGCCACGAGAATTCAGCGCTTTTCGCGATCGCCTGGACGTTGTTGCTGGAAAGAAGGGGAATTGAAAAATCGTACGTGTTCCAGGAGCTCCTGGAATCCACCGTTCGTATTTCGTACGCGCGTAGGCACATCATAGTTCGAAAGTGGAGTACGTAGGTCGGAAAGCGGATGAAGATGCTAAAGCTTCGCCGTCGTTGGAAGACGACGCGCGAATGGCGCCATTAATTTCTCTTCGACGAAATCGCGTTCATCGTAACTTTCATTCTTGAGAGCTTCGAAGGCATTAAGGATCGTTCTTGGAGGCGCGGGGGACTTAAAATGTGAATACATTTTAATGCGTTTGAAATGCTTTATCGATAACTATAATGCGCTTCGATCGCAACGTATTTCTCCATTTACATCCGTGACCTATTTACGTGATACGGATGCCGAAGGTCTCCCCTAAATTATTCTTTAAACATCGAGTGCCTTTTAAAAGGAAAGGTTCGTCCTCCTGGAATTTGTTAAGAGGTATCGATCCCATCTAGAATATATTAAAAGGATATCGCGCGAAGCACGTCGACGATGCTGCGAAGCTCGAGTTTGTCTTCTCGTTTCGCAGCGAAATTGAAAGAAAACGAATAAATCGAGCAATGTCACACGAAAGAAAATTCCCCAGTCTTTCGAATGTCTCTTGCGTACCTTCTTGAAATCACGAGAAATCCACCTTCGACATAATTAAAATCGTCACTTTGTATTCCGAGTAAATATTTTCGGCATGTTCGTTGCACGAAACGATGCGATCGAAGAGGAATAAGGAAGAGTCGAACTATAATTTCGTACGACTCTACCGTAATGCTAAAAATATCTCCGCGCCATTTTCATCATCGAATCGTACAACGTTGGAAACATAACGGGCGATGCATTCAATACGCTCCATTTCGCGCGTTCTTACCCGTCGTAACGTTCTTCTCTTTCCTTCGCGCTGTATTTTCTTTGTACGAGACGGAGCGATAGAACGACGTGATTTTGACAGAGTACGTTGACTTTATTCGCGTACTTACATCACGCACGTGCAATCGATACAACACTCGAGTAATTTTTTCACCGTTACGTTCACTGGAAGCATCGACGAAGCTTTGAAAACGCGATCGACGCGATTAAATGAATAAAATTACCTTCTTAAATACCGCTTAAATACCATTTAAATGATAAAAAAGGAGGAATAAAAGTCGATCGGGTCGAACGTTCGTCGCATCGCGGCACGAGGCGTGCTAAAATCGCGCAGCCGTGCATCGGTGAAAAGAGCTACTTCCAACGTAAGGGAGACGTAAAAACGATTAAAAAGCATCGCACTTCCAAGTATTAATAACGTCTCGTATGGATGCGTACGAATGGATGAAATTTCTCGTTACATCGTACGGTGGAAGCGACGACGCTTACGTCGCTCTCACGTCGCTAAAATGAGAAACAAAAGGACGAGTATTAAAGCGCATTGCCACCGGCAGCAATGACAAGCCGTTCTCGTTGAAACTTTTCTATCTTTTAAACGGAATGCAATGGTCGCGCCTCGCGCGCGATCAACGAGCACCGACTTCTTCTCGGTTTCCACGACGAGAGTACGAACGAGCTGCCTCTCTGTCCTTTTCGCACGCGGATGGACAAGTGCAGGTAGGCAGGATGATAAGTGCCAGCGTAAGGGTGCGAAAGAGACGTGTCGACTCGTCGTTAAGTGGCTCCAGCTCGTATCGAGATACATCGGATTTGAACCACTTAACCTACAATATCGAGTAGGATTCATGGTGGTAAGAAATTCGAAAACGAGAAACCCGAATCTAACTCGTGTCACGTCGATCGGATCAAACCTAAGGTTATTTATTGGTTTTAATTACAAATTGTTACGTTTCTCGATTGTTGCTTGTTTCCTTGCACCGAAATACATTTTTATGAGGTGCAATACGATTTGCAAAAGTTCGAGCATGCGGCTGAACAATTTAAGACCTTGTCGATCGTGGTTAGTCCCGTTAGGATTTAGGGTTTCCTGATGTTTTGATGGCGAGCCGTAGCATTCCGAGTGATTAATAAACATGCTCGGATGCCGAGGATCTCCCCTAAATTATTCCATAACACGATAAGCGCCACACCAAGCCCCACGGACCGACATTAGTCTATTCGTTTACGTTAGGACTGGCTTACGGTAAACAAAGTTTAGAACTTGTCTGTACAAACTGGCGTGGCGTTTAACGTGTCAGATATCGAGTACCTTTTAAAGGGAAAGATTCGTTCTCCTAGAAATTGCGAGTCTTATAGTACAAGGTTATTAGCGAGGCTTTTGCGTAATTTTCTCTCTCTCTCTGTTTTACTTACGTTCTCCCTTACAGTGGGCAGAACCATTCACGCGCACGTAGCTACCTATATGCGCCTGCCTACGTACTTACGTATGTTCGATCGTTAAGCAACAAGTAGCGCGATGTCGGCGACGTTTCAAGGCGCCCATCTACGACCATCAACGATCGATCGTAACGTTGGAGAAGTCGCGCCGAGACGATGGGTCAAACTGTTAACGATAATCGCACGACCATGACGCCATGCGCCTCCTTCCGTGCTCTCGACGCTTCTGTCTTTCGTGGAGTCTCTTTTACCCTCGTATTTTCGGGGCACTCGTGCTTCCTTCCAGATCGTATCGTGCCACGCGGAGGATCGATCGCGAGAACGGTTCGAGGTAACAGGCATTTAAGGCGGTGTCTCGAAATTGACGTTGAAAATTTGATCGCAAGTACTTAGTTTACGACGCGCTTTTGGAATCCAATTTGCTCGGCCGCGTGGACGCCTTATAATCACCTGAGAACGGAACGATCATTTCGGGTCTAATTTTAACTCCCGAAGTTAAATTGAACGTGAAGTTGAATCCAAGTAGAATCGGAACGGAGTCGTAAACGTCTCTATGGAAATGTAGTTTGAGCGTAATGAACACAGCTTTGTACGTCACGAATCTGTTTACTATCATCGTCGAAGGAATAGCAGCCTCTTTACAAAATCTAAAATGTATTCGGTGTTGATCGCGTACGAGTCTATCGATGGATATTCGATGGATCGTAATCTCGCGATTCTTCCTTTTAAGCGATCCTTTTAGGATCGTCGTACGAGAATAAGAATCGCCGAGCTCATGAATTTTAAATGGACAAGATGAAACTTTAAAAATGACGTTATAACGAATGCAATGGAGAGGAGGGCAATTGGATTCGATGGGCTTTTAAATTTTCCTTGTGCTTTGCACCGCAGTTGCTTTTGATTTCGATCGTATCGAAGGAAAAGTTAGTTCGTTCATTCGTTTCATCGATTTCACGGGAACCGTGTCCAAACGACAATGAAGATGCTTTCATTCAACTTGGCAACTTTCCAATCTGATATCATTGAACCCGCCTCGCGAGATAAACGATCTCACCGATCGGCGATCCTTTTTGATTCCACGACACCTTATCGCGACGTTCTAAGGACGAAGGAATACGATTTCTCTCGTCTCGGCGACATTTTAGCCTCGTTTCGTTCGTCCCCGGAGGCGTCGCAGACTGGTGGTTTGATCGATCGTGAAGAGAAAAGTGAAAAACGTCTGGAGCCGCCCTCGGAGAGCAGCTTCTATATTAGTCAATTGTTTCTTCGAAAGAACTTCGACCTCTGAAAGACCTCTTACGTCTACACGTTGGACATCGGACGTCCAGGTCTGATTCTTTTCATCGTGTAACAAATTGCGATAAGAATCGAAGTATCGATCGTATCATAAATTTATTTCCTTTCGTCGTGAAAAAGGTTAATTCTCTCTTCGAATCCGTTGTACGATGCGTAACATACGAATTAACGAAAATCATTTTAATACTCGTAACGAATTTATTTTAAAATCTGGTTGATCAAAATTTCAAAGCGGTAAGTAGTAAATCGCTGATTAAGCATCGATGCACGTGGTCGTGCGCAATTGCTTCCACGGAAGCGCGAAATCGATGGTTTTTGAGAAAGCCTCGACGCTCTTACAGTCGTTGCTTTTATCTAGCGTTTCGCGTATTTTTCGAACCTTTCCCCGCTCTGTAACGAGTAACATCAGTTTCTTCATTTTCTCTACGTTCGACGCGAGAAGGCGCGCGCGAGAAAGCTACGAAATGAAAGGAAGGAAAGAGTACGGAACAATGGCGATATTGTTTGAGAAGTGACTTCCTGCGTTATGGTTCTCGGTGTTGAGCCTTCTCGATCGAATGGAGAGGAACAAAGCGTCGACTAGGTAAAAAAGGAATGGAAAAAAGAGCTCGAGAAGTTTCCACGCGAACTTTGGTGTTCCAACGACGATGGTTTGCTTGCGCGTGATCGATGGTGCTTCTTTCGAACGGTTTTCTGGATATCGCCTCTTTCTTCCTCCTTACTGTACTTTCAGTTTCTATGTGTGATTGCGCGCTTACACGCACACGCACGTGTAATATTCTCGTTCAAAGAATCTCAATGACTCGTATCTTGCTTGTAAAATATCAATCGTATTCTTTCTGCTACGCGTTTTTCAATATTTTCCTATTCGACTACCGATCGTTTGATCTCGCATCGAATCGATCTATTCATCGTAATCCTTTTACATTCGTCCCGGTTTGTTCGTTCATTCGCTTCCTGGCATGCTCGTAATTCAAAACGAAGTATTTTTTGGAATAATATCTATTATTTATTTTTTCATATTTCTTCATCCGGAACGGTCAAACGACCGTTTTGAAACCTTGCTTGGAATTTGATAAATTTTTCCTTTCATCTTTACAATGTGTGTAAAAAAGAATATAAATTCGTGTAGTCCATTCGTGAAAATAATTTCATTCATTATTTAATTGGATGTTAAATTAATTCCTAGACGCATTCGATTGTAAAATTCAATAAATACACCTTTTTAAGGACAGTCGATAGGTTCAGTGTTAATGTGTACGTCTATCTCCGTACGAATGATTTGTATGTAAGTAAAAAATATTTTTGTATTTTTTGCGCAATGCGAGCGACTTCCTTAATTTTCTTTTGCTTTTGCCCTCGATGTCTTGTCACGATATCGTTGATATGGTAATCATTCTTAAAAATTTAATAGTCTCCATAGGCACGCCTCAAAGAGCAACTATTTTACACGTACTTCTCGCACGAATTACGCGAGAGCTTTCGAAGAATATTTGAGGATTTTCAATATCACCTACGGTCTGCGAGTACTCGTAACTCTCAAATTTGGCAAATTGCCCGTATCAACGTTATTATCGTTTGCGTCGTAAAAATGTCATTTTATCGGCTTTTACACGTTGCTTTTCACGGCACTTTGATTATCTCGTGCTGCCGCATCTCGCATCCCATGCACGTACGCTCGAATGCCTTTCCACGTTGAACGATGCGTCCCTGACTGCGGCTCGCCTCTATCGCGTCATTCCCTATCGGCTAGACAAAATCCATTAGGTTTTCTCGATTTTTCAACGAACGCCTTCAACATTCCGGGCGCACAGAGCAGAGCTAGTAATTAACGATAATAAAATGTGGAGCTTGTCGAAAGGGAGTTACACGAAGTGAAAAAACATTTACGTTTGAAACGTGGGTATTAAATTTCGTTTTCATTCGAATATAATTTCGCTGGAATTCGTTCCAGTCGCTTCGTTATCCACGGTAGAATTTTATTTCGTTTGGTAACAATGTCTGAACTGAAGGTAAAATCGTAACGCTACACGTTTAATTAATGGTATTACATTACGACGCTTACGCGATGACCCCACGAGCTTAACGCATAATCGTCGATTATTCCTACGACGATGCATATTTAATACGCATTCGAGATACTATTTATTCCTCGCGTTCGTGATATTCAAGCCAAATCGCGGCGCCTGAATTGGGATATATATATATATAAGTTAATTAATTCAAGCGCGGTTTGCGAATGGCGGAACTCTTTGGTACTTAGCTTCTCTGGAAGCGTCGAACGCGACCACGTAAAAAGATTTACGAATATTCGTTTTATTAAACTCGGTGAAAGCGCGGCGATATCAGTTCCGCGCTCGCTATTGGACAAGAACTGCACTCGTTCAAATCGTCGACTTAAACGTCGAAAAAGATCCGTTCCACTACGGATACTAATATACTGTGATTCTTCTCAACGTCTCGCGCGTATCTTCAGCGCACGTTTTTAAATTTCGCCCGATATTTCGCGAAATACTCGTTGGTAAACTCCGATAAAAGTTAAACTCTCGTCTTTCGCCTTCCATCCTTCTCTTTACGCCAAGGTCTCCGATCCTTCTCCTTTCAGCAAAAAATTGACATAATTCCCACCGCCCACGACTACCTTCTCTTATCTTTTCGCAGGGTTGCGGCGCGAGATGCGCAACGAGAAACGCGCGCATCGCAAAACTTTTATTAGGGTTAGAGGGAGAAGGCGGTTTGACAGAAGACAGTGACGAGAACATTTTCAGATAAGGATACTTCCACGTCGACGACGACGCAGTCGTGCGAATCATCGCAGCAGAGTAGGGCCAAGAATATCGCGAGTGTCGTAACTTGTATCCTTCTCTTTCGAACGACTCTCCAAGTCTCCAAGCAAGAGCCAAGGAGGCTGCAGCTCGGAGAGAAGTTGACAGCGGTCCTCTTAATCGCACGAATTCCAAGTCTGCGACGAAGTGTACGAAGCAAGGCGGAAAGAGACGCCTTCGCGCGTGGATCTTTTGAAAGTCAGTCAACGAACGCAAAGACAATCCTTTTCCCCTGCTTTTCCATCGTTCAACGAATACGCGCATATTTCCTACGTATTCTGCGAATACGAATTTTATCGAAGGCGAAGATCGAAGCGATAATAATTCGACGTACTTGTAACGATGAGAAATCGTCCTGGAAAACGAATTATTCGGAATAGCTAGCTAAGAAGCACGCACGAATACTTCCTTTCGAAAATGCATCATTTCGGATACACAAGGTAGATAATCGTTCGGTAGATGGGCGAACATGCAAACAGGCGGACAAACATGCGGACAGACAGACAAGCTGGAAGACAGGTAGACAGGAATACACGAGCATTCCGGGTCTGTCGGTGAGACGACCTGTTGATGAAATATCGATAGACCCGTCGTCCGTGGTGGTTCGGTTCGATGCCGACACCTGCCCTGTCGAGCCCAGGAGAATAACGTCTGGCCGAATAAGGTGGCCTGGATTCGCTGATCGTCGCAACGAGGGCGTATCTTTCGTCGAGCGCGATTCCTTCGTCGTTCTCGAGCACCCGTTGAAATTAGTGGACCGATGGCGGTCGGCCATCGATGAGTTCGTCCTCTGAGGGCGTGGTCGATCGAAACGAACGCGAAGGCCAAAGTCATAGGTCGAATTAACTACCGGTTAATAAAGCCACTGGCCGTTCGCACTTTGAAGCGGCTCTGACCGACTTTACGGTACGTTTAATCCTACGAGTGGGCGCGGGCGTCGAGGAGAGCAGCTCGCTCTATTAGTTTCATTACTGCGTTTCTCTCGAAATTTCCGGCGCGACATCGAGGAACGAACCTTCGCCTGGCGACGTCCTTGTCGCGTGACGAGGAAACACGATGGCTTTTAGCGCGTCCTTTGTCGTCCTTTCGACCAATGCAAACACACTTATTGTTAACTTTCTCGCGCGATTGTGGTGGGCGCGTTTACCGATGTCTTTTCCGTGACGCGCGTCGCCTTCGAGCTTTCGTTAACGTCCGTCGAATCGCGAAAACACCACGAATGAATTTTTAATGGCTTTCTTTCTCGAGAAATTACTCTTTCGCGAGTAAATAAAAATAAACGCGCGTTTCTGGTTTAACGAAGATCCGATGGTTCGTTTTGAAAATTCTTCTACTTTTTTCACTCGATAAGTCGATATTTTCCTCGAAATTACATGGATTATTAAATTCCCGTAAAAATACGAATCTCGGCGCGATACGAGCCTAAAGTAGAGGGGCATTACGATTACGAGAACGTCAAATATTAGCACAGAGTTGAACTCCTTCTGGAAGCGCAAACTGTCGAGGACTAACGATGGCTACCCCCGCGTTATTCCATCAAGTCCGCTTGAACAGTGCCTCCGCCTCTTCGTTCGTTCGCCGCTTATGTTTATGAGCTTAGCGACGAGCAGGTGCCGTTTCTCCTTGGAAACTTTCCTTCGAGGAAAATCGCACCTACATCTTTCGCATGAACTTCCTCCCTTCGTTCGTCACTTCTCACTCACTCCCTTCTACGTATCGTTACACCCTCGCGGTCAAAGTATTCATCGTCGTGGCAGAAACGTATCGCCGGATTATCAGGAAATCCTCGCGTTCGTATCAGTTTTTATGGATCGCATAAGTTATAACCGGGGGAGAAAGGGAGCTCGAGAGATAACGCACGGAGATAGAAGAAAAATCGTCGAGCTTTCTCGTCTTTGCCGAATCCAAGTCGGAGATATTCCAAGTTCCAGCTCGATCGATCGATCGCGGTTTCGAAGAAAATCGAACGCGATAATAACGCGAAAGATTTAATTCGTTCGATTAAGGCACTGGAACGAACTCGCGTAACTTATATCAAAGGAATTGGCGAGGTGGAATTTTCGGTAAGCCAAAATTCTTGCATGGTAGATTTAGTTTCACCGGGAGAAACCTTATCTCGCTCGACCTTTCCTACGGCTCTTTGACTCTGACGTTTCGTTTACCTTGTGACGCGTAAACGATTAAAAAGCAACGACGACGCTCCGGTAACGCTACCACTCCACGTACGCTTCGACTCGACTAATTTCACGACGCGAAATTACACGGTAAAAATAGGCAAAGTCAACTACATCGAATGCCTTCGTGATAAAAAGAGGGTGAAGAGGTCGAGATCGATCAAACCGATTGTTTTTCCGTCGTGTGCTTTTTCCTCGTCTCGAGTGGATTCACGCTCGTATGTGAATTAGCCGCGTCTCTGATATAACCTTAAAAACCAAGGGAGTGAAATTTCCCTCGGAGAGAGGCGAGCAAAAAGGCAACGACTTCCTTCCGCCATTGGATCGATTATACCGGAGTGCAGCCTGTTCAAATAATAATCCGTGAGTTTAAGCGTAGTTGGGACGTGGTTCGTCCAAACCTTCGTAGCCGTGGGAAAATGCATAAAAGATCCCCTTTTTTCCCGTCAGTGAGATCCCGCACCTTCGTATTATCCATTGCCGATAAATCTACCGGAAAGTCGCTTAAAAGCTTTTGTTGTTTCAGTATGTATTACGATTCGACTCCTGATCGTTCGATCGTTCCTCGTTTTGCATCTTCGACGTATAGTTCTTCTCGAAATCGCACGAAGTTTCCACGGTTTCGTTAGCGACCTCCAAAGTAATTTTAAGGATGACACGATTATGAAGAGTATAACGATACGAATTTGTTTTCGTTGCTTCTCACGATATTTTGGATAACGAATTTGACGGTTTGACTTATCATTTGCTCGGCTATGTACTGTTTAATTATACGACGTGGTACGTTATCGGACGAAGATTGGCACAGATGGTCGTGAATTGGGCGAAGCGGCGTCATCGACGAGGAGTAGCGATTAATAGTGACGTCGGTTATGCTGCTTGTCGTGATCGTGACGATGTTGACGCTGATTTATTGTCATGATTGTCGAAACTGTGCGTCTGTGCGAAGTAATCGAGGTTGAAGCAGTGGAAAATCGGATCGATCCGTTTCTAGTCTTTTTACTCTAGCTTTTTCATTTGCAGCGGTTATTTCGAGGGAATTTGTACGGCGTGCCATTATTCAAGAAGAATAAATACGCGCGTCGAACCAATGGGGCCAAAATTAGGTTTTCTTGTTTCGAGACTACTCAAAACATTGAGAACGATCGCTCGTCGTAACAATAACTCTTTGTCCGCTTGTTTGTGGAACTCTCAAGTTTTTTCGTAGAAATCCGATGTCTTCGGCTTTTCGCAAGATTGAGACGACGAGCGGCTGCTGTTCTTTCCTGCACTTTTTCTTCTTTTCCACTTTATTTCCCTTTTACCTCGCTTGCCTTTCGTTCTTACAATTGCATTTGGATCGAGTAAAGAATGGAACGTTCAACATACGTCGACAGAGACTTGCCAACGAAAATGTCGCTTGAAAAATTGATATTCTTTTTCTACCAATACATACGTATCGCAACAATTTCCAACAACACCGCTTGATTCTATTTGTTGGCCGAGAGATTGCGTTGGAAAAATTCAACGAGAGTACGTCATGCAAATCACCGTAAAAGGTGTCCTACATTTTTAGCTTTTTAAATTCTCGAAATGTTTGGAAGTTTCACGATTACAAAGGTTATAAAAACTGGAACACAATTTGAAGTTTCCAGGATAATTAACATTACAAGAACTTCTTTATACTTTCAAAACTATTCAAACTCGCGAAATTGCTACGATTTCGAAAGCTCCTTGGATTACTAAAGAGAATTACTACGCGCGAAGAAGTTTTGTTTCGTTGATAACCTTTTTTATTATAGATTTGCGTACAGATACTCGAATATGTCCTCATTCACTCCTCCACTCGTAACGAATGACAATGGATGATATCCAAAAAAATTCCAAATTTGTATTCCTTCAAATATCTACTTTTCCATGGCCAAGACAGTGTTATTTTTTATTACGTCTGTTTTTCTAATTATGAACGAAATAATTATTGTAGTCGTAAGCCAATTTTACTCTCTTCCATTTCAACGGCAGAATTCTGTGGTATTCAGCTATGCTCGTTCGAAAATTGATTCAGCGGCTGCGAACGCGTTAATTAAATCAGAGCTATGGCGACGAAATTCTTTTCACCGAAATCTGATTCACTGAATCTCGAAATCGTCGTATAAAGCAGAATTATTTTCAATTGGATTTGTATTCGCGAGATCTTGACGCGTTCTATCTAAAGCATGAATACGAAATTGGTATTAATGTTCAGTAATGCATCATCCTACCTATTCTAATCCTTGCTCTGTTTAACGCGATTATCCGGATGACGATAATCCTTCTTGTTTCGAAACGATGTAATATTTAGAATTAAACGCACACGAGTATCATACTTAATCTACTTATCGTTAGATGTTGTATCGGCGCTTGGTAGTGCACTAATGACGGAGTCCTCGTAATCGTTACGTTGGCCATATTGCGAAACTACGCCGGTACGATCGCTCGTGTAATGTAAAGTTCAACGAAATAATTACTCGATAGACATCGGCGAATCATCAAGGAGAACCTTGACAAAATTGGAATCGTTCTTTTGGTTTTGCGCGCGATGATCGAAGCGAGCGACATCGACCTTATTCAATTTTATATTCTCGATGCGTGAACGTCATTCTCGTGTCGGACGAGACGCACACGTCGAATCCTTCGTTGATAAATAAATCGCGCATTCGGTCGTTCCTGAGTATACATCGGAAAACTCAACGTATGAGCTTGTCAATTAGCTGCTATCGTCTCGCACATCGGATAATTTCGTTTCGACACCGCAACAACACATCGACATTAATATTTAATTAAAGCTCTTCGTGACTGTGGCCGAGTATATTTTATATATTTATCTGCGATAGGGAGTATTTTATCTCGGTGCGATCGTACTCGATTTATGATCGCGTATTCTAGGATAAAAAAATACTTAAACGATCGTCGCTAAAAATATCGCGTTAAAAGCGTTAATTAACGCTTTTAATTTAATTAGCTTAGCATTAGACAAACCTTTGGAAAGCTACGAATGTTATCTTTTTCCGTATCGTTATTAGAGATCGTAACACGGCTTACCCAACGTTGGTTTAACTGAACGAACGTTGGTAAATCCAGTGTTGTTTGATTTACGAGGCGGAACGAGGTAGAAAGAAAGAAAATGTCCGTTATCGCTTCGTCCAATTCGTAATAATTTTATTCATCGGATGCTGTAATTTTGATAGCGCAATTCGCATAACTCATCGGCACATCGATTTTCCAACGCGAAAAACTGATTTATCGCGTTTTAATGTCTTCTCCTTGCGCGATGCGCGTAGACGATTCGTTCAAAGAAATCGATAATACGTCAGGAGAAAAGAAACGGGATGAGATATGTGGACGGAGTTGGGGTGCGGAGGGTTGAGACTGTTATCGATTTGTCAAGAAGTCGCAACCAGCTGAATCGATTTCCCGTCGTCTCCTCGAGGAAATCCTATGGTGAAAAATCGTTCGATTACATCTAGTTTATTTTGTCTTTCGAACGATTTTTCCTGACATTAATCGTCTTCAGTTCCGACCAACTGTAAACGTACGGAACTAGCGCCGCGCCATTATAAATATCGACGACGTTGCTTTTTTCAAATTTATGGGGTACACGGCGCGGTGACCAGCGCGTTTCTTTCCGTGACCGAACGAAATAAAATTCGCTCGAGAAGTCGCCGAGATCCGACTTTAAAGCGCAGTAAGAAAAGTTCACCTAACAATCCAACAGGGAAGGACGGAGAAAATACATCGGAAATACGCGTCTTTCTTGGTTCCGTCGTAAGAGAGCTTCTCGCCTTATTACAGAGACGCCTCTCTGCTATAATAATCGTTCTCTTCGTGACATTGTGCAAGCGACTTCGACTTTATCGTTGCGTTCGTTTTCTTGAAAAATCGTGAGCTACTCTGAGAGAGGCAGAGAGAGAGAGAGAGAGAGAGAAACATTCCGCGGTAACGAGCTAGACGCTTTTCCACGTATGTACGTATGTATTCGTCGGTGAAATGTCGAACGCAGACGGACATCGAGCTCCATATTTTCTCGTTCTGTCCGGTTGGCCGCGATTTGCGAGAAAAAGGGAGAAAGCGAAGAATTCGATGCCTCCCTCGTATTCGCGGCATATAGAACTATCGATCGTGTTTCCATTGCCGATTTCGAAGATTTCCATCGTATCGGAAACGCATTAACGCTGGTCGAGTCAGAAAAGTTCTCAATCGTGAGTCGAGTCCCCGGTATTGCTCACGTTGCTGATGTCGTCACGAAATTAACGTTGATGCGAGTTTACATCGTTGACGAGACGCCATTCTTTTTTTACTTCTATTTTATCCGTCACGATGGTTAACGATGACGGTAGGAGTGCGCGTTAAATGTCGAGATTACGTATGTAAATTCTTCCTGATCCGCTCTCCAGTCCCTAGCTGCGTTCCGTTCGATAATCGATATAGGTTCTTTAGATTATATCACGAACGAATCTTTTTCCAACGCTGTCACGTATCCGTAAAAATATTTCAATATCGTTGCTCTTCTTAATCATAGTATGATGAAATAATAAATTTTAAAGGATCGGACATGACACAACGGCAATTGTCGTGGGATTGAAATAACGAGATCCGATTGAACGTATAAATCGTCGATTTTATGGTTGAGCAAATAAAAGACAAAATTGATCAGAGGCAAAGTTATAGATCGCGCTATTTTCTAAACGAAAAATTTGTTGCGCGAAAATACGATGATACGCGATTTTATACGCGTAATGTTAAGCGTGCTAAAGTTGCTGATTTTCAGTAAATGAATGTACTTAAGGATCTACCAAGTTTTATTGAGAGACATTCTCTCGAAAACTTGTCCGGTCTCTTCGCCCAAGGAAGAATTTTCTGAAGAGAAATTCTTTCGAACAGAAACGCATCCTAGTGCGACGTTACAGAACTCCAAGAAAGCTTATGTACCTTTCGTAGCATGGAATGCGCTTTGTTAAGTCGAATTTTCATCTATATAATGGCGATATTCGTACAAGTATATGAATAAGTTTACTGTCTAGGAGCGTTGGTCATCCAATGTAAACGTGGTTAATATTTCAAAACTTTTTCTCTTTCTTTTTTTCATTCACTATATATACATTTATTTACCATTCCACGATTACGTTGGGCTATTCGAGATTCTTTTACCAAATTTAATGATATTTCGTTAAATTACACAGCGAAAGATGAGCTTTCAGAATAATATGTCATACATATACTTTTTATAGATTATATAGAGACAATTGAAAAGTACAAAACAGGGAAATGCAACTTGATTTTATTTTTCGCCGAACCAATATAATTAGCTATCGCATGATA
The DNA here is from genome assembly GCA_025433975.1 of Liostenogaster flavolineata. Classification (NCBI taxonomy): domain Eukaryota; kingdom Metazoa; phylum Arthropoda; class Insecta; order Hymenoptera; family Vespidae; genus Liostenogaster; species Liostenogaster flavolineata. The sequence goes on from JAITYT010000412.1 coordinate 78,338, forward strand.
CTTTTGCATGCTTTTCATCGCGATACGATTACATCGAAACGCTTCAACGCGAAACCACGCTGGTATAGAACATTAATGCACCTCATTATACAACGATCGTTAGTTTCCCATAAATCAAGCACTTTCGGTGGCAACATCTTGGAATAAGATCGCTTCTACAAGTTAAATCTTTTTACTGGATTTTCAGAAAGATCGATTTAATCGCCAGTATACGCTGACCGTACGTTAACAAATAAACTGTAATTAATAGTCGTGTAGAAATCTATTAAAAGATAAGAGCGATGCGCGAACAAAAATTATTTACCGAAACTGAATATATTTTATTTAATTCTATGATATATCGTACTGCGTGCTGCAAACGCCATCAGCCTCTCTCTTGCTCACTCATTCGCATCATTTATCTTATCACCCGCTCACTCATACAGTCGCACTCATTGCTATTCGATGTCGCAGGACATGGAAGACAAAAACTGTGCTTAGGTCGTTTGAGGGAGAGCCAGGCCTACGCAACTCGACGCACGCTTAACAAAGACTGTTTTCGACAGGACGAATGAGCAAATATTTTGGAATATATTGTAATATATATTATTATACTATATTCTCTCGCATGTTTATATTAAACAAATAATTTAAACATATTAAACGAACAATTTATACCAATAATAGAATCACTTTTTCAGATATAATCAAATGTAGATGTAAATATATAAAAAATACCTATTTAGTAAGTAACTAACGATTCATCAGAACTAAGCAAGTATAACTTATTAAAAATTATAATTTAAGTCAATTTGTACGTATTCGGATACTATTTGTTGCGATTCACGAAAGGTAACGGTTGCGAAAGATTTTACAAGAAGATTTATCAAATATTTATTATTTGCATACTAGCGTGTGTACGTATTTCGTGTACGTAGGTCAATTTTTTTTAAACTACTTCCGTCTGCAAAAGACCCGTGTTCCTGACGTCGACCAAGCTCGTTATCGACCCTTTTCTAGATAGCAAACGCCATTACACTCTCGTTTCGAATGATTTTGAGAAGACGATATCTCGAGTGATATGTCCTAGATCTCCAGAGGGATATTGTGCGTCACGGACGTTGTCAAAGGTGTAAGTAACGACAAATATTGCTTTTTATGCGTACGTATCGATGAAATTATTCGTGTACCAGTTATCGATTCCTTGAGAAAACGCGTGGATTATTGCGTTCGGACGTGTCTTAATTGTAAATGCGAGACGCGTCGTTTAGATTTGCATCTATTGAATTCGCGCGGACTATTGGGTAGTCTAAACAATAATTAGCCTCTTAAAGACAGAATTAAGTCGAAAAATGGCTCGATACTTTTTCGACTATTCAATATTAATCTTGATCTTTCTGATCGAATCTTGTCTGCTTGGATGTTGAATTACAACAGACACGCGGTAGTTTTTAAGTGATATACATCGCGCTTTTTGATCACGCGTCTTTACGGTTATTCGAATATTTGAAATGCCTTGCATAGCGGCCGTTCAGGAAGAGTGACGAAGTTACGAAAACACTTGGATTTATGAGTTCATCCTGGTAAATATCATTAATTCGTCTATGACATCGCACACTACGTAATAAAGTAAGATTCTTACGCGCATGATCGTAAATCACGAAAGTTCGGAAATCGAGAGTAAACGGGACGTCGCTAGTTCAGTCGATCGTGCTGATGTTTAAGTAGTTTCGCACTTTAGCACTTCGTAATTCGTCATGCGGATGAAATCCATGAGTGTGCGGAAAAGAGAGGAATTGTGTCGCGAGCTAAAGAATTCGACGATCACCGCCTTGTAAATCTTACATGGAGTACTCCGTTACAACGGGCGGTTTGAAAGACGAACGGAAGTTAGCACGACGACGTTTAGTGGTCGTATATTTAATCCTTTTCTTCCTTATGAGAGGCCTATCGTAGTCCTTGGAAAAATAGTGATAAAAAGTAGTTTTACACGGGTTCTCCGTCAAGATAAATTTCATAGAGGAAGACTTTGTTGGACTATTAATATTATTATTAATAATTCTGAGAGATTATATCATATACCTAAGGAATTAAACAAATTATTACTTTAAATATGACTCTGAATAAAGATAATAGGAAGACTAGCAGATGTGGAGTCGAGACACTATACTGTTAAGCAATACCATCATAAATTCGTTGCTATATCTGCGAATCATGTTCTCTCAATTACTTTCTTTGGAGACCTTTATATCGTCAAGGCGTTCTTCCGAAGTGTAAAAATGAAAACTAACTAAAATATAATTGTGGAGACACGTCGCTTTATTTTCACCCATTTCCAATAGATCTCTATAATTTTAAGAATTCGTGGCTGTAACATGTTCCACGTTTTTTCAATTCGTCGTTCATAAATGCACGAATTTTTACGTGCACTTCGCATCTGTTGAAGTATGAAGCACGGATATCGTTGATGCTCGTCCGCGTATCTCGCACAACATTGAAAAACTATTCGAAATGTCGAGAGAGAAAGTTCGTCGACTTTTGCATACAAGGGCGTTGCTCATGTCATCGCCCTTGTTAATTCGCAAAGTCACGATTATTCGCAAAAACCGGCCATAATTCTGAATCTAATACGGGAGATCGTGTCATCTATGTCGCTAATAAATTTAAGCGGTGCATAACTCGCCCTGCGATTAATAAAAG
>JAITYT010000412.1:83373-134920 GCA_025433975.1 Liostenogaster flavolineata
ATTTCTCCATGGATCTGATAAAGAAATGAACCATCGAAGATCAACTTGAGGTAACGAATACTTATCTCAAAAATATAACAATATGTATATTTAAAATACAATTATATACTTTTATAACGGATACACGAACAGTTCTATGTATAATTTAACATTTTAGATGAACTCGTGCGGCAATATAGAGAATTTATTGAATACATTGAATGTCTCTTATTACATCAAAGTAGCAAATTTAAAGCTATTCGAAGTTAAACAAGATTCCTTCACTTTTACGATCTCGTAAGCTTCGATAATTACGCGATGAAAGGCATGCTATTAAACGATGGAGACAAAAGTAAAGGAGAATCTGGCTATGTTTCTGTATTTGTTTCCTCCCTTTCTCTCTCTTTGTCTCTCTTTGTCTTTCTTTGTCTCTCTTTCAACCCTTTTGAAGGAAGGATCTTCTAAAGTTTCTTCTTCGCGATGGATCGCTGCTAAGGTTGTTGGAATTTCATGATAATTAAGTTAGGCTATTTCTGACTCGATAATTTCGTAACTTTGTTATTTTGATTCGATACTTTTAAATGTCGATTTCTTAGTTGCCCTTTATTCTTCGAATGCTGTTAATAAACACCTCTAAAAGCTACCTACGTCGTGCGAACGGTTAAAAATAAACTTAAGTGTAACTAAGTGGAAAACTTTGAAAGTTAAGAAATCGAGACAGGCGCCCAACGTCGATTTATACGATCGATCGTCGTTCTTGGAATCGCGTAGAACGAAGAATCGTTTTATGAGAAACGAGGTTAACGTCTCTGCGTCTTATTGTCGCCTTTCATCGAGGGTAATTCGCGTCCGTTCGTTATACGAATGCTCTTCGATCCTACTCGAATGAGTGGAGGATTGGATTATAAATATCGTGCTTTTCAAAGCATTTATCTGAAAATGGACTGGGAAAGAGACGAGTTTTATAAGAGCCGTTGTTTGTATTGAAATTCTTTTCATTGTATTTCTATAATCTCTTTATCATTTGCCTTTGTTTTGTATCAATTTTTGTTCCTCGCGGTACGCGATTTTATTTGTCATTTTTAAATGCTATTTATCTGTTCATTGAAAGCAGAATTACACTGAAAATCGCATTTTTGCATATAATTATACGTTTTCAAAATAAATCTCTAAATATATCTCGAAAGATACTTGAAACATATTTGGTAGACTTTTTAACATATACATCAGTGAGAGACAATCTTTTTTCTAACACGACAAATAGAGAGTAACCGTCGTAAAATTCTTACTACGTATTAAATCGGTAAATGCGCCATGTAATTTTTTATTCATCATGTAGTTCAATTCGCAACTAAATCCCCTTTCTCTCCACGTGGCTTTGACTCGATTGCCGATTAACGTGAACAAGACCTGACTTTGTACCAGAAGGAAAATCACGTTTACTGTGACGCGTTACTGTGCTTTATTATTTCGCGACCTTTTAATCATGCAACGATCTCGATAATATAGTGTGTTTCAACGAGACAGTATAGTGAATTAATTTTAAGTATTTTCAGGGAAGCTAAAGCAGTTTGAAAACGGTAATAACGGAAACGTCGATATACGATTGCTTAACAAACTATCAGTAGATAATAAATTAAATTACGATAGAATCAACGATACAAGATATTACATTAACTTACGTTCTAAAATTTTCTTTTTATTAAAATATTTTAAGAAATTCATCCATAATTTGTATTCGACAAGAATGAGCTTTCATGTTCTGCCTATCGCAACAGACGACTAGGAAGGAATAACCTCAGGGTTTCCAGGGTATATCTCATGAAATGTAAAAGCAGAACGCAACTCCATGCTGCGATCGCTAAAGGTGCTTCGGTGTATCATTTACCACCCAGGAAGCCAGAGGCAAGCAATGAAATAAACGGATGATCGAACAAATAAGCGATGCGCTGCTATCATTGCCACAAAATTATATCTAACGAATGTATCAGTATATCGTAAAAATAAGAGAACTCTGTATTACTTGATGTTTAATACGTTGACTGCCATGTCATCCATATTTGGGTGACAAGTAACTGTTCCAAAGATTAGCGTAATCCATACTTTAGCAACGATCTTACTTTCTTACGTAAGATGTACTATATATCTAATGAAAAATTTAGGGCATTTTTCAATATTTTGGCGGTCAAAGTGTTAATTCTTGAAGCGAAAAGCTAAAGACAATAGTGTCACGCGCGATGTTTTGTCTCAGTGACATATATTAATAAACGCAAAACAGGAACGATTATATACAATATAAATTATAACGTTAATAATTAACGAATATCACAATATCTCAGGATAGATTTGTTAATCTGTAGTCTTAATGGTTTCATAACGACTCTTCCACCTCTGCTTATTTATTTTACAGTTGCGTGGCATCCGTTCGACCGAGCGTTTCCTTCAAATTCATCTCTGTTCGATAGAACTTCACTGTTAACCCCAGTGGCGCTGCAACAATAACAATAACATTATTGCAGTACTGGTGCTACATTAATGCGCATACTGTATGCACATGTTAATTATGCTCGATATAGCGATTTAACATAGTTAACGTAACTGATGAAACAATAAACGGTATACATGCGCGAAACTATAATCGATATACGTTGAGCGAGTATAGATAGGTTCGGTGTCAATCCGATTAAACTTTCGATAACAACGAAACTTCTGAAAGGGACGAAGCTTTGAAAAGACAGAAGTATGAATATCGTTGGGAATTCCACTTGGCTCGCGTTTGAAGACACGGTTCCGAGTCGAATTCGCGATATCAACGTCCTTCGACGTCGTAGTTCTTATGAGATGGTACAGTTTCGTCGTTAATAGTAAATTGTTTTGCATCGTACAAAAACGAACGATTGATAACGAGATAGAAACGCATCCATAAAGAGACTTGGATCGCGTTCGTATTCGACTAATACATCTTCTCCGATAAAGTCGATAAGAAATAGTCGGACGTAAAATAACCGATGGTTTATCGATATTTTTAAGGTTGATCACCAATGACGGAACAACGAGAGAACCTATTTTTAATCCATTTTTATTTTACAGTTGTATCTGTAGCGTCAATTGCCATCTTTCTGAACGACATTGTAACGTGTATCGAGTTATCGAGTCGAGCAATTTGTACTCGCAATCCGACAAGAATTGTCCGAGATAACTGCGTTAGTTTAGTAATTCCCTTTTCTCGTGTCCAGTCTCCGCTCACGTACAATTAACCTTTTTTATTTTGATTATGACTCCCTGCCCGGCTCAATTAGTATTACGAACTTATCTCTATCGAACGTTTACAGCAATTTTAAAAAGTCGCTTTGCGTTCAACGATTCTTCGATCATTATTATCTTGTTTCTATTACCGTTAGTACTACACATTTATCTCGCTTTATTTTAGTCGCGGTATCCCGAGCGAAGTCGATTAGCGTTTAACCAAGGGATAGTTCTAAATACTTTTTTTCATCGCGATGCGCGTAAAATTTTTTTTTCGCCGAACATAAATTCCCTTCGCGGCGAGAACGTAACGTTGAGCGTAAGGAAATATTGCGCATGACTCGTAACGAATCTGCGTGTTATGCAAAGGACGGGAATACGAATGAGAAATGCGAGTTATAGGGTGATACGCTCGAAACGGCTAACGCATATCCACGTGACAGTAGTTTCGTGCAAACGTTCCATTCAAAGATCGTTCGCATTGAAAATAAAAAACGCGTATTCGCGCAATAGAAAATTAATTTAAGGACGATGCGATCAACCCGATATTACCGATTCTTGGCAAAACAGCTTTTTTACGAATGTGCTCCCGAGCTTTTCGGGACAGAGATACTGCGTATCTCGTGGAAATGTCGTAAAGAAAAGAGAAGAGGAAGAAAAAGAACAGGGTAAACGAAAAGAAGGCGTTTATACATTTTTGTTTCTACGTGATGTGTTTTCGTATTCGGGGTTCGTAAGCATGGGTCGCCATCAATAATGACCTGAAATCGCTGGAACGAAGAACGTCGAGATTTTCTCGCTTAAATATTCATTACGGTGAAATTACTATCGTCCTGCGACGGCACGTAATTTCATATTAATGTCGAGGCCCTTGACAGAGCCAGAGAGGGGAACGAACGATTTTTCACATGGACGTGGGGGTCAATCCGTCAAACTACAATTTCTATGCCAAAGTAATCGATTAAAACCAATTAATTTACACTGATTGATAAAAATGTGATGCGAGAATTATTACGAAGAAGTCAAGAACCTATGGAAATAATTCGCCCTTTACAATAATAGAACGAGTTTATATTGAACATGCTCGAAACTAAGCGTAACTATTGAACGTATCGTTTATCCCAATAATTATTGCCAATAATTGTACATACGTAGAACTGAAATGTTATTTATCGAAATCAATGTTTCATTTCTCTATGAAACTCGCATGCAAACATATGTGTATTCGGTATCGAATCGACGAACGAAGCATTCGTGTTCATCGTGTATTCATCGTCCAGGATAAATACAAAATCATCTTGATTTCTCGTCCAAATTGCAATTTCGAAGGTACGAAACTGTATCGGTCGGTTTACCTTTCATTCTACATAATCGTTATCATTTGCAAAATGTAGAGTTCTCATTGTATAAATTATTTAAGGTTCATTTAGTACAATTATCCGACACCGTATTATATTTTATTGTCGTTCTCTCCTGATAATTTTGTTAATTCGTTCGAATGTACAATGAATTCCCAATTAAAGGTTTTAAAAACTTCCAAACGATAATAATTTCGAATAAATTTCTAATTTTTCTTTAGGACGAGATATCGTAAATCGTCAGTTTTTTGCATTTTTTTTTCGATTTCTACAATTAACAACGATTGTTACTTTTTACTAGATATCATGCGGCTGTTTCGTTTGCCGTAAATCTCGTTTTGAATTCACCGACCGATCGTTCGTCAAGCATATCAATTTTGTTGGTACGAAGCGAAGTTGTTTAGTTCCGTATCGACGAGCGATCGTATTGACCACACGAAGGCTGACGTTATTCAATTCAACGTTTAACCCTTTTAGTGCTAGACGCAAAACTAGTCCCTATTCGAGAGATACGGGACGCATAGACTGCCTAGACGCATTGAAAACGCAATAAAGACATAGTTGCATATAGAAGTTCAGTTGAAACTTATCGATCGTTATTAAAAATTCTATCGGAAGTAATATGTAAAGATCGGTTTCGATAATTGAAAAGTGGTTATTCACAGCAACAAAACAAAGCATGCACTATGTAGGGATGTGAATGCCGTTGTGTTTTATGGCTGTTATGATATGGCTCTTTTTTACGCGGATTATTGTTTTGCAAAAGATTCTGCTATTATCCGAACAATTAAGGAAAGTTGCAAACAAAAAATTACAAATTATTGTTAGAAAATTGCCTTTGCTAGGCGGACCGAATTAAATGTGTGGATCAACCTTGATCTTAAAACGAATTCGAAGAATTTTTCGAAAAATGCATAATTATGTATTTTATTTGAATTTAAATTGAAGAGGAGAATATTTGAAATTAAAGAGAAGACGAGATACGCTATTTATAAATATGATTTCACTCTAATGTAACGAATCCTGCGAATTCACTTTCTTAACGGTATAATCTGGTACGTTTTAATGTATAAGCGGATACCGAGAGCATCTCCTTTGCTTTCTACAAACATATATTCCTTCTATTTTAAAATAAAACGCTCTCGTACTAATCGTACATTTTAATTTTGCCACTTAGTGATACTCCGCTCCTTCTTTTCCGTATCTTTCATTAGCGCACCCTCTTCTCGCACGCATACGCCAGGATCCCTTTAGAGTTCTTAAAACGTTCCTGAAATATAATCGTACTCTTGTTAATTCGCGATAGAAGGTACAATTTTCGAGCATCATAACGATCTGCTCAAAGACGACCGATATTCGGTCGTGAAACACCGAGAATTACGCTCGCGCTTTTACACACGCACACACATACACACATCTTTACGACCATTTAAATAGTCTCGCGCGAGTTGACTTTCCTACAGGATACATGGAAATCGAATGGACAAGAGAGCTACAGGGGTAGGTTAATCCGGCTTAAAGTATTTTACGATCTTTTTAAAATGAAAGAGAAACGAGCTCGACAAAAATTACAAAAAAAAAGAGAGAAGTTGATAAAAAAGTAGACAGTAACTTCGAAGAAGGAAATCCCGTTTGACGCGAAGGCACGGACGGTGCTTCGCTCCTTTATCTCGGGCGAACGAGTCAATTGACGGTGTACATCTTGCCAGAAACGCTAAAAAAGAGCGCGACGCTTTCGGTGATACATGGATCAGATCGAAATTACGAGTTTAGGCGCGCTCGTGGTGATCGTCGCTCCTTGTGCTGTGCTTCGTGGAGCCACGTTATGGCATGGCTATTTATCGAGTGCACACGCTTTATCGAGTTTACGCATAGTTTCGCGTCGCCGTGAATAAATTTCCGGATCTTTATTAAGCGCGACGGAATATCCAGGAAGTCGGTAAGTAGTTAAATCACGAGCGGTCGTAAATACCATGTTTAATAGCTCTAACTACAAGTATTCTATTACGTTCCTTAATTACCGCGTCTTTCTCTTTATTGCGTCCTCTTTCATTCCGCATAATCGTTTAGCAAAACGGATCCACTTCTACGTGGCTACTTCCAACTTTTCCTCTCCAGTCGATCCAAACGATCGTCACCAAATGTCCCTTCCTTTCGTACGTATCCAATGACACGGAATCCAACGATTACGGGAGTATCATCGCGCGATCACAATTTTCTTCGTTATTCCCGAACTCGTCCAAAGTATTATAGTTATCTCTTCCGGGAACTTCGAGATCGGAGATTCTCCTTCGTAACGCGGAATTTATTTTTCCGAGACGTCGAGCCTTTCGAAAAATCGCACAGGTCACCGGTAGACGCGTGCTCGCAACGCACGTGCGCGTCCAATGGAGGAGAGATCGTCTCACCGTGGGAGTTACGACGCGTGATACTTCTTCGTCTCGGTCTCTTAATTAATTCGAAGTGCTGGCTGGCTCCAGCGCGTAAGCGCGAGCTGTCTTCGGCACGCAATAAAACCCGTAGCGATCCCAAGATCAACGGGGATTCGAGACGCCAGGATCGTGAAACGGACGTTTATGGAGAGTCATGAAAACGTCGAGTTGCATCGCTCCGATTACCTTTCCCCTCGCTGAAAGGGTGCTACGACGCTGAAAAGCAGAGTTACGGAGGTATTCCCGTCGAAATGCTTTCATACGAGCGTGGAATCACTTCGATCTCGCACTTTTCGACGCTTCGGTTCGGGGAAATCCTTCCGGAATTTTCATCGATGGATTTTATCCCGACATTCCGCGACGCTATCGTCGATCGCCCTCTGTTTTTCCTCCGGTTTCGTTTCTATTTTCTTTCCTTTCTTTTCAATTTAAAAAGCGACTCGACGCTCGAAGAGCGCCGTCAGTCAACGACAACCATTCGTTCTCGTCGATATTCCTACGCGGCATCAAATATTTCGTGAGAAAACATCGTTCCAAATGCCTCGCCCACCGTGGAAATTAAAGGAAGGTTTTATCGCGGCTGCGCGTGATTCGCTTACGAGAAAGGAAAAACTGCTTTTCTCGCGTTGAAAATTCGCTCGGCCGCGCAACGCATACGTCGCCTTGACGTCGCAAAAATAACGGTTAAATAAAAAGCAAGCCCGTAACCTTCGAATCGCATCCTTCCCGCAAACCCCTCCGGATATTAAACTTCAATTTTATCGTCACAATGCATTCGGACTGTTTTCCGCGATTCAATACATACGATTATGGAATAATTCCACGATGGCGAATGCCGTGGCGTAACGACGATCGAATAATCCGTCGGTGTATCGCGTCTTCCCTGTAACAGGCGCGTTTCGAAAATTCGAGTAAATTATCGCGCGGAAAACGTGAACTGTTAAGATAAATTTTACAATACATTTATTATTACAAACAACGCATTATATTTCTACTAGATTATGTATGTAACACAAGAACCTCTCTGCTAACTGAAAGTCTGAAAACAATTTAACAAGGAGCAATGAAACGTCGCCACGTTCAGCGCTTACTCCACAACGACACCAGGACATCGACGATTTGAATATTTTCTTTAACATGAACTTCCACGATTGTGGCACGTACGAATTATCGTTTTTGTATCTTCCTAAGTGAGTCCACCTTTCTCGAAAGCTCGCGGTCCCTTCGACTCGTTACGGGGGTCTTCCTTACATCATAGCGGATTCTTCTCGTCGAATCAGGTCACGATAGAAAATGTCTCGTCTATGGATCGTACAACCAAGTATCTGATCCAAGTAAATCGAATAAAGTCGATAAAGTAACGCAGTTGCGGCGAATACAAATCTCGTTCGAGCGTTGACTCGCGTTTGACTACGCGCGATACTCGAAGTCGTCTCGATAATCGTTTTGCTGCGTTTTCAACGAGCAAATATAAACAATTCCGTTCTGAAGGGTATTGCAAAGCCTTTTACGATTTTACGCGCACGCGATGTTTACGGAGAATTTTTATTAAAAATTAAATGTTTGATATTCCTTTCGATGGACCGCGCTGATATTTCGATTCGTATTCGCGATTGCGTGTTTTTTTTCATATAGATAGAAAGCAATAACCTTTTGCGTATTTCGAACGCTCGAGCTAGATCCGCTATTCCGTCACTCGTAGAAAAGTTCGAGCGGGACACCTAAAAACAGCATCAGCAGGATCGATACTCGCATGCTTGATGCGATCGCGAGTAAGTCTACGCGCATGAATCTCATTCGCTGGTCGTTCGTGCTGTTCTCACTGTACTCGTGGATTAAGAATGAATTATAATTTTAAATCGATTCTGCATTTATGATTCTTCGATGAAGTAGCGAACGAATGACCGCGCCTTTGCACGAATAAAATGGAGAATAGAAGAGAATTTCAATATCGACAGAAACAGGTGGCTCGTTTTAAAAGGCATCTTCGACAAGCACGACGAGTAGGCGATCATTCACAATTCGCAGAATGTTAACTCTGTTCGTCCTTCATTGTTAAAACATCGCGCGGTACCACTGTCGTCAGTTCGTAACTCGATTTCGGACAATTATAAAGTAATTACAGACCGTCCTTTTTCTAGGAACCGTCCGTGGTTTCGCGTCAAGCAGCTTGCCAACAGCTTCGGATTTACAGCTTCTCGAATGATGAAAAATCGGCACACCTCTACCGAGAGTAATCGTTATAATTAACCCATTAGATGCCGTTTTGGAATTTTACATATACCACTCGACGCCAAAAATGTGCCTATTAGGTCTAAAGGAAAATTCTGTCAAATAATGTCATCTCAAATTGAACGTTGACTCTTTCGACTACTGCATTTCTATGAATGTGCTCGATATATACGCGAAGAGGTGATTAGTAATAATGAAAATTATATTGTTCAGTAAATATTAATTAATGTATTGAAAATGCAGTAATTTTTTTATTTCAGAAGTGGATAGAATTTTTCGGTAGACCTAATATATTTAATTTATCCGGTTAAAAACTTCAAAAAAAAAATTTGACAGTTAATGGGTTAATAACGTGAGCATAACGGTTCGAAAAAAGAACGAAATTTTTCACAAAATTTTTCACGAAATTTACACGCGTCTCGTACAAGGATGAATCCCCAGGAAATTTGTTAAGATCGATTTCGAGGACGCGCGTAGCCAGCCGCGATACTTTTGTCATCTTCCGATCGGGACGTCGTTTCGATGGATATCGTCGAAGTGTTATCAATTTCGTCGCGGGTCTCTGATCCGATCAAGCTCGTGTGAACTGCGTCAATATTTAGAGACGACCTTGATGAACGTTTAGCGTGTAATGGATTCGAATGACCAGAGGAAACGAGGCGCTTTCCTTCCCGTGCCCTTTTTCTTCCCTCGTTCTGAGCGATAACGAACGATTTCAGCTAATTTCCTATAGCATCCGTCATGTCACGTAAAGAGATCGTCGATCTTTGGATTCGTCGTCACCTAGCAAACGATTTAAATCGCTACACGCATCGCGTGTACGACAAATCGTATCGATGTTCGTTATGGTTTTCGACACGAAGAAATTCACCGAAATAACACAATCGATAATTACGCGAGGAAATTTTCGCACTGACACGAAGCTGTTGAAAAAATCAAATTGGGTCTTTTCAATTAAACGATGGTAACTCCTCGACGGATCCGCGAACGTTGTTATTATCGAATTTTTCGCGAAGTGCGGGAAATACGCGAACGAACGCAAAAGAGAGCAGTTCGTTTGAAATTGAACGAAAAAGTTTGCTTTGAGACATCAAAACGCAAGGCTTCGCGATATCTCTGAAGGGGTACTTACTTTATCGTTGCCAAGCTTAATTAGCGCGTTGCACGCCATCGCCCGTATGGAGCGACGTGGAGATATTTTCAATTTCATCCCGATAACTGTAAACTGGGGTCTCACAGTTCGATAAGAAACCAGCTTTGGAAGGACGATTAAAATTCATTTCGTTCTTTATCGACGTCGTGTAGTCTAATCGAGCAACAGACTTTTCCTTCGAACGAACGTCGACACTTTTGCTAAATTCGAATAGAATCCGTGCGAAGCCTCGTAAATTTATATTTTTTATCAGAATAAATAATATTGATAAAGTCTCGATCTACGCTCAAATTTCACAAATGTGCCGAAAGTGACGAAATATTATATTATAATTTAACCTTCAAAAATTCTATCGATTTCTAATCGATCTAATCGATCGATTCGCTGTATTTAACAGGGGAATTACCAGTTCAGAGTCAATGATAATCTCTGCGCCAATATCCTAACCGTAATGAAATCTCGCGTAACGCTTCATTCGCGTAAATGCGCGGACGTTGATTTATCTGTTCAAGTAATGCGACAGACATCGATCCCACGACGGTGAAAACAAGTGCATTGGCAGAGAATAGACACTAACTACGTCACTTGTTTCGATGTTACGAAGTAATATCCGCGATGGTTTACGCGATACATTGAAATGACCGTTAGCTAACGATTTCATCGGCAATTAATCGTCGAAGTCTCGATACGGCTATGTTGAAATAGACTGCGCCACGTGGATGTTTTGCCGAATGAGCGAGGATTGTTATACCACGATGGAGTAACGATGTCGTCGCTTGTCATCGGTTACGACGATTTGTCTCGTTCGAGGGACGCGCATAAATGTAGAACGAATCCGTTCTCGCAGGGATTCAAAAATGCAGAGAACTTTTCCTCCGCTTCGCGATTAAGTTTTTGGAATAGCTCGATTCCTCGCGACGTCGTACGTGCAACCGGAAAAAATCACGATGTGTTCAATGGAAAGGAATTGGCCTCGCCTACGATGCTGCGTCAGATCTTTGGATTCAAGGCGCTTACGCTGTAGATTTTAACGACTCCTGGCTAATAGGAATTCGCTTTGGAGGTAGTCCTACTTTGGGAAAGCAAGTGACACTGCCCACGCGAGCTTCGGTTTCCCTCGACCCGAGGGTTAGCAAGCCGCGGGGTCTCTCTGTTAAGATAAACGATATAGAGCGACGAGTCTTAAGATTCGAGACTACGGAAGGATGACTCTTTTAAAGACTCGATATCAGATACTCAAGATAACGATGACGATCGTATCTTGAGTTGATCTGGTCATAAAACGAATCGAGAATGACAGGAAGAAGCTACCTCGTCGAAGGTTCGAATCGATGGAAAATAAAACATGAATTTTCTTAAAGGAATGTGGAAAGATTTCGAGTCGGCGTAAAATTAGACGTTCTTTGCGTTATTAAATTTTCAAGCGGCACGAGAGTAGGCCGGATTGATGCGAGTAAATCAAATTTTATCGTTAATCGATAAGGCTACCGTACCACCAAAAGGAGGTCTTCGCATACGATTACGAAGTAACCGCGAATGCGAATGGATTTCCCAGTCAGCACGTTTAACTTTGCGGCGTATCATGGAAATTTCAAAAGAATTTATATGGCTCGCAAATACGATCGAAATGAAAGTTTAACGGAAGAACGTATTTTACCGCATAACTTCGCAACTCGACTCGAAAGTTACGACGAGACGCGACTGTTTGCGAGAAATCCGTGCGTATACCTTTCGTTTTTCGCCGACGACGCGTTTATCTCTCTGTCCTGTACGCGTGATTTCTCGATGATGTATACGCAATATCCTTTAAAACGTTATCTACGATTTTTCCGTTCGGTGTATTTCGAGAGGAAATCACATCGTTGCGAAAGCAATTCCATATTTTTGCGAGTCACTCCTCGTCGGTCTTTATTAACGTTTCTTTATTTCAAAAAATCGGGCACAAATGTTGCGTATTTTATTTAGGAAAAACCAAATGTCTAGGCTTCGTTACGACGATTTCAAAAGCGGTAAGAAGAAAATTTTTTTCTTCCTGACCATTAAGTGATATCCTTCGTTTTGGGCACGTCGCGTCTAAACGTACGGGACTAACCAGCGTTAAGCCATTAACGACGCGCAAATGCTATATTTTGCGTTGCGTATCTTTCCTTAATGAATAGAGGAGCAAAAACGAGTCTGGCGATACGACGGCTATCCCAAGTACCAACGATAAGAACTCTGACATCGAGGGACGAGGCGAGCCAAGATCCAATTATACGATTCGGAGGATCGTTATTTTCCGACTCGATCCCGCTCGACGTTCGAGTCCAGAGGAGAGTCCACTTGTCTAAGCGCGAATGCATAACATTTAATCGCATAAATATCGCGGCGTAGACGCGTGTACAGTCGAGCAAGAACGAGAGACGTGCCGACACGGAGCGTCTATGAATATTGAATACTTATTAAGGCAAAGGTCGGTGATTCGATTTATATCCCTTTTGGTCGGAGACCGAGTCACGTTGCACGAGCGGAACTTTTACCCTCTTGTTATTGTTCTCACGTAATAGCGAAGTATCGTTCAATCGGGCGGCACCGTGTCATAACATTTGACAGCGTCGATCGCAATAACGCGGCGCGATCCTTGCATTACTCTCGAGTATCGATGACGCGGAAGCGATTAAACTTGGAATTTCGCAATTTTAACGTTCCTCGTGCTTGCTTTTACGGAAGGAGTCGATCCTCGCGTTAAACACTGAAGATCACTCGACTAGATCATAAGATAAATTCTTACCTTCTCCGGCTGGCGATAGACGAGAATTCGATAAGCTACGCGACGTGTCAACATAATTATGTTTAACCCGTTTCAGCCTTAATTTGCATTTTATCGAAGAAATTTGCTTCTCGAAAATGTCGAAGATATTCGAAAGAAGCGTTCGCCGCGACTGACTCAAGGTAATATCGCGTTCCGTTTGAAAGAAAAATCGCGTGCTTGGACAATGGATGTTATAAATAACACAGAAAAGAGAGAGGGAGAGAGAGAGAGAGAGATGGTTAGAATGAAGCACCAACGATCGCAGCGCAGTACCAAAATAACGACATTGTCGATCGCGAGAGGAGTGTTCTTCTCCTCGAGCCGGTAATATCGCGGCTATTGTCCGTACCTTCGTCCACTCGAACGCGGAATTCAGCGTATTTCCACGAGCGCGTGTTCGTTTCGCTCGATCCCTTTTTAGGTGCGTGAGCTCCTCTCGTACCAAGTTCCAATTCGAACAAATCTAGTGCCGTAATCCTTGCGTATCGACCTTCTCGTATCTTTCATCAGTTTCTCTTTATTCGCGACGCGCGAATGACACTCGATTGCATTCCGTTAAAGCGTTACAAAAGGAATCGATCGTTGATTTCGCCTTTGGGAGCCGGCGATACGACGATTTTACGTGATTTCGTTAGGAATAAGGTCGAAGGATAATCTACGAGCGGATAAATTTCACTTGGATCGCGAGTACCGTCGAATGACTCGCGACGAATTATTACGAGAAAAAAATGTCACGACTCGGCCGTACGATCGATCTCGCATCGCCGTTCCCGTTTCGCTGCAAAACCTTGACAAGAGTTTGGCTTTTGTTAAATACGCCGTCGTTCTCGAGAGGCGTCCAAAGTGGCCTTGGTTCCTTTTTTTTTCCGAGATAATTTGTGAATCTCTCGCTGAAAGATCGCGACTGCAGAAAATTAGTAGGACTAATCAGGCGATTGTTTAATCGACTGCGATAAATCCAATTAAGAGTTGGAACGTTTGACGCTGCGAAATTCGTTCCGAGGTACCGACGACGCCTTCACGATTCCGTTTCGTCGCCGACGAAAGAGCGCCGCGCAAAAACTATACGCTTTTTAGCGACGTTACGACTTTTAATTAATTAAACGTCCATTTTGCTCAGACGGAGATTCCGCAGCACTGGTGCGCTTTTTATTTCTTCTGCATTACCGAGAGAAACGCCTTATTTTGCGAAGGAAAATTTGAAAGTACGGCAAGTAACGTTAACGGATTTATCAACGTTGGACGACGACTTCGACCTCGTGGAACGTCGCTTAATTTTCGATCTCGCGATCTTTCCTAAAAGTCCACCTCAGCCTTAGTCTTAGTTAATGGATTCGATAGAAAAGGTTCGATCGCGACCGCTTCTCGTAGAATTTCGTAACGTGGAAATTACAACGAAGAAGTTTATTTCAATGTTATTGTAATTGGTTTGATTCATTTTAAAGCGAAGGACCGGTTGGGAGAAATTATCTATCTACATCTATAACAGTGAACTACATTTTAAGTGATTAATTTCGAATAGAAATTTCTTATATCTATCCGCCTAATTTTCGTTGGCTACACGCTCAACAAACGCACGCACACTCGCGTTCTTAAACAAATACACACCGATACTTCACAAACATACAGAGTTCTATTCTCTTACATCCGATATTGCCAGTGGTAACGACCGAACGAGAACCTTGCCCTACTTTCTGAAACAAAATTCGTATGGTTTTTGTTAGTCCTTTTTTTGGTTAATTCACTGTACATTTTCTCATCGTAAATCATTCCGGAGTTGCTCTCTCATCTCCGGAAGAAAAAACTGCTACACTAAACACCCTTCACCCATGTCGCGGTAATCACTGTCGGACAAACTCGACGTAACGGCACGTAGATACGCGCATACCGAGTATTCGCGTATTCGTTTATGCTTTAATTCAATTTTAGTTTCATTTTAATTAGATTTATTTTACCCGTTTAACTTTGTCATAAACGAAGGTAATATTACGCACGAATTTATTATCATTCGTTAACTACAGAATAAGGGAACGCTGTAACAAATATATTTATAACAAATATATCACTGAAATAATCGCGATAATTTTGATAATCGCTGTATATCGTCGTAATTAATAATAATAACAACGTTTACAAGCACGCTCTCGAACTCGGCGCTAATTTAAAATTTCCACACTTTCGTTTTGAGTCCGTAACATCGACCTAAACGCTGGTCGATCGTCCTTCGCGTTATTCGAAGGTAAACGCGACGAAGGAAACACAATAGTTTTAACATATAACGATCGTTCCTGCCATCGTTTCTTCAAATTGAGATAACGAGTACGTCCATTACCTTACGTCGCTCCTTTGAGAAATTGAGAGAAAAAGAAATAATAGACGCCATCGATAACGATGAAACTTCGTCGTCGTCGCCTGCATACACGTATCCTTTCGTTCCGTTGTCCTTTCGACGTCATCGAGTCCGACGATTTACGCGAAAGGACGCGCGTATTTCCAGCGCACCGTACGGCAGTTCGTGTATAGCGTTATGCGGTAGCTGATGAGAGCGTGGCAAGATTAATGCTTAAAGACGTAACACGGTCCATCCCCGTGTACCTGAATTTCGAATCTCCTTCTCCGGAGCGGAATCTCTGGCGTTCATCGTAATAAAGTTGTCGGCGTAATCACGCTTAGGTACGGAGCGCGGTTACGAGCGACTCCTCGAAACACCTCGCGCCATCGATCTTACGCGATTATATTAACGCGCGGCAACCTCGAATACGGCGCTTGGAAGCGCGTAACTCCTGACGCTGACTCTAAGAACGATCGTCGATAAAATTTCAACGCTTTCGTCTCCGTAAAATGGGAGGAAAAGTATCTACGGTTTCTTCCATTGGTGCCAATGATTTTTCTACATCTTCTTTAAATCGACGTAACATCGTTGGTTTTAAAAGAAGTTGCTATTTATGAGCTTCGCCTTTACTACTTCAATTTCCAAATTCCTTAAGAAACGCTTCACTGCTCGAAAATTGTAGAGGTTCGAGAAAATTTAACAGAGAAAAGAGCTCATTAACGTTATTTTGTAAGGGTGTTCCAGATAGTAGCACTCGATGCTTCAAGTTTAGTTGCCCAAGACCTTCGAGTAATTTGCAATTTTTGTTCTTCGATCTATGAGCTTCATCTATGACACAAAGCCTCCAGCTATATCCACGTAATTCATTAAAATCCGCCATAATAATTTCAAATATTGTTATAAGAACATTAAATTTTATTAAATATTTGATTTGTTGTCCTTTATCCTTTGTTATTGGTCTGGCTAAGGGCGATATAATTCGGTCTGTTGAAGCACGTCGGTCTAATTTACCGCGTTACGTTTTCGCGAGTGTATTTTTCCGAAGTCACCGCGAGTTTGAAAGAATTCCGACGTTATCGGAAGCCGTTAGAGCATCGTCCGTGAATCGTGGAGCGTCTTTGGGCTGACGACCATCTCGTCTTTTTCTCCTCGTCTTTGTCGTCGTTCCCCCGGAGGAATTCCACAAGGCTGGTTTTGGTCGTAGCATCGCCCGTTGTGTCTCTGACGCTCTCGAACCGCTGCAAATCGTCTCTTAACCGAGTTTCGTCGGTTTCCACTCGTTTTCACGAGAACTTGAAAAGCTGTTGCGCATAAATCTCCAGTGCATCAAGATACACTCTAAAGCGAGGGGCGTCTTCGAAGGTCAGTCGTTTCATCGATAAGGAGCTCCGAATTTTACGACATGCATATTACGGGATACGGAAATACGAAGACACGGAGAGGGGGGGGGGAGTTACCAGTTATCGACGTTATCGAGCCGATGAGAATACCCGAGTCCAATCGGGAAGTAAATTAGTGATACGAAACTCTGTAAAGTTCGTGCTTTTTAAAACGATCGTTACTCGTTCAGCCCTTATGTCGAGTTACGATCGAATTGATGTGTAATTTTAGCACAAGTTACTTTTAAAACCGCTCGTACGAATTTGGCGACATCCGTTCTAAGAATTTCTCTTAAATTTGATATAACCGTTGGTTGTGGTACGAAAAAAAAAATGGATAATTTTCTACAAACACGAAAAACATGCGCGTTTTCGACCTCAATGCGGATCAACAGCTACGTCCACTCTTACGTCCCCGTATAAACGAGCAACTTAGAAATATCTCGTGTGTCGTCGTGCAATTTCGTCCGAAGAACGTAAGAATGTATCGTCCGATTCCCTTCTTCTCCCCTTTTTCGAGAGAACTTTCTCGTCATTGGCCCTGTCAAAATTGATAAAAATCTTTCGAAGTGAGATTGGCGCGGCCAATAGCCTTTGATCGGTCTATCAACCGGCCCTGCTCTCGATACTTATCGTAACTTTTTTCCCGACATATTCGCTCGTGCCTACGACTCTCGGCCAAACCTTTTCCACTTTTATCGCGGAGTCCTCAAATGAACTCGATATCACTCGGAACTTCGTCCTTATTTCTCCCTCCCTTTCCTCTCTACCACCTTCCGTGCATGCGTCGATATGACGACAGTTTGATCGATCTCATTGGAGCATAAAGTTCAAACTATTTCCATATTCTATCTACCTGCTTGCTTGCCGTTTACCCATCTATATACATATCGCCTATTACACCTATATCAGCCGGCGTTCGACCGAGCAATTTTCCGTGCGCGTAACTAGGCACGTATCAAGCCGGGTATAAACTACTGAATTTACACGCGGTCCAGATTGAAAGCAATTTAAAAAGTTTCACTCGGTAGATCGCGGTAGTTCCTCGCGCTAGACGAATTGCTTACTCGCCACGGAGAAGATGTACAAGAAGGGCAGAAGTTTTCGCGAAAACTTCGACTTTAAAAGACCACGATCGGCCATTTCGTTATCCGCGTAGTGGTATGCAATCCACCGCACATATTCTATCGCAAAAAAATAATTACATTTTATCTTATTTCGCCGTGACACCAAAGTGGCACGACGCATCTTTATCCGCGTCGTCGTAAATTTTAACGACCAAACGATAATTTTTCGCGATGATTATTAATACGTGGTCGCGTCTGCTCGATTATTCGATATTTCAGCTTCGCCGAGGCGGAAGAGCTTCCAAGAACACGGAGAGCGACGCGCACGTAGAGTGGATCTATCAACTCGAGCAGATGCAAGGAGATTTCCTCCTATTCTCGTTCTAGTCGGAATCTATATGCTAATTTCAATCACGTAAACACGAAACGAGAAGAAACTGTGCAGCTACGAACGCCGACACATTCGTACGACAAATTTACTCTTTCTACGATGATTTTCTGTTCGCGGATAGACCGTGAGGGATTGAATGTTGCTCGTACGCATTGAAAGGTTAATTTTATCTGAATTTATATCGTGTTGCGGAGATACCGTCACGAAAAAGGTCGTATATATTGTTATGTTCGTGGATTTTTCGACGCACGATGATTCACGGCGTTTCGATCGATATTCTCTGTTTTGATTCGTGACACGGTCACAGTTAGTTATTAAAAGGATTAAGATTTCTAGAACTTCGTAATTCCCCTGGTCTATCTCCAGTAGTTCCATCTCCACTTTTCAGAATTTTTATAATCTTTTTAGCCACGTATTTCACGAACGTTGTAGACGCAAGTCGCTTCGATCTCTAACACCGTGCATTTTCACGTCAAAACGAAACGCGAGAAAACGTAAGAATACACGCGCAACGCGTTCCTTCCCCGAAATCGAGCAAATATCGACACCTTCGAAAGTTCTCATCGACCTCGTGTATCGGCCATCACTGGCGTCTTTGTCTGCAGGATCTTTTCTTCGGGATCATCCGGTATAATCCGATTGGCCCGGTAACCTCGAGAAAAGATGCTACGTGTAGCTGTGAGCCCGTCGTCCTTCGCGTTTTGGTCTTCAAATAGTCCGAGAAATCGCGATCGAACGATCGTTCTTTTTATGCTACGCCGGAACAAACGCCGAGGCGAGGTGATCTCGATCAACTTTACCGATAGAAACTGATAGAAAGACCGAAACGATTCACAAATATAACGAAAATCCAAGGCGAAAATCTCGATACTATGGGAATGCACACAGGATGGTAAAATATAGGTTGATTAAAACCACTGCTGCTCTTCCGTCCTTTTCCACGTCAAGTAAAACATTCGGGATGAAAATAGATGGAAGATCCACCTAGAACTTCGCGCGCTCGTCCGGAACCTCGAGCGTTTCGAGGCGGCTCGCATTATTCGTTAATTCGTAACGTACAACGTCGACTAAAATATCGCGCCCGAAATTAATCGTAAAATCAGCGATTTCGGCTTTACAGTAATGAATTTCACGCGAAGTACCTCTAATAATAACAACGAGGACGATATCATCTCGTGATTTGCAGGAGGTATCGACGTGCTCGATTAAGTTCGTTCGAGTGTCTCTTTAAAAAATTCCGTTCCAAATTTTGCGAATTCGCGGAAGAAGTATCGTACGTGATTGTAAATCGTCTGACGTGCAACAATGCGTCAGATTGGCTTGTAAAATTCAAAGCGACTAAATACTTGGGTACGTTCAATTAAATTAATCAAAGTTCGTACGCGTCATTACGCGCCGCATTTCGCAAAATTGCTGAACACGTTGACCGTTGCATCGTGCTATGCGAACCGTCCTTGCGACGGTATCCTGATACTTCGCGTCGAATTACACGGCTCCATGCTATTTCCAGTTATCGAAGAAAGAATCGTAATTAGAGTGGCGCGAAAATCGATCGAAATTCACCGTCGAAGCAATTAATTACGAGAGTATTCCCGAGCGGAGTATCACTCTGGAAAATAAAACGTAACGCTTTAATATCGCGAAAGAATATCGAGATAACGAGTTGACTTTTGAAAAATGATCGTTCACAGGGACGCTAAGACGCGACTAATGTCGAGGCTCGCTCTTTGCTCTTTCTCTCGGTTCCGTCTAACGCGATCACTCCCTCGTCGTAGGATGGATGAAGAGAGGTCAAAATTATCGGAATAAACTATGCCGAACGAAGAAACGGATAAAGAAAGACGACACCGGGGAGGGCGATTCTTAATGAAATGAGCCGTGACCCTCATTTTCCCCTCGAGCGTGCCCCTCCCACTACGTCTTTTTTCACGAACATCGGATTTAACTGGACGTGCTATCGATTCGACGCGTATCCTCCGCACGTTTCCACGCAGGATGGACGTAGGAGAGATCCGAGGTATAGAAGCGCCGCCTATGTACGCCATATATTATGTACCACGCGCACGGACGCACGCACGGAGCCGGCAGGGCTGTAGCCATAAAAAAAAACCCGCCGAAGGGTACGGCGGATAGAAAAAGGAGAAGTTTGTTTCTCAGCGGAAGGAAGTCGGTGATCTTCGGCAAAATATTATAGAAAAGAGAGGAGATCGTTCTTCTTTTTCGACTCGCTGGAGACCCTTTGCTCGGGTTATTTTTCTCCGGTTGTCAAAAAGAGACGTCGATGGCCCAGAAAATACTTTATACGAGGAAAGAATCATCGGTTTGGCGAGACATTGGATAAATCGTAGGACGCGATAAGATTGCAAACGTCGCGTCGTTGCACCAAGGATTTATACGATTTGCGCTCGACATTATCGTTGGACAACGAAACTTGTGTATATCCTGTTTTACTTCTGCGCAAGCCAAGGAACGAATCGACGTATCCTTTGGATATTGCCAAGATCGAATCGACATATCGTTTGGATGTTACCAGGCATACATAAAACATCTGCGAAACACATAAAGAGGAACTTGTTAGTTTCGTAATAACGCTGAATATGTTTTTCCATAAGTACAATACTTCCTTTACATCTTATACCGTGGCGATGACGATCCTTTCTGTGTATTCTATGTTTCAACCGTAAACTTTATCCATAAACTTGCTCTGCAATTCCAACCTTGTTTCGAAGAAGAACGATAAAATTCGCATCATCGTGATCGTTGCCACTCTTTGTTTCGTCGAATAATAAATTTGTTATTGTCTCTTCCTCTTATGTAATCACCGATACTCGCAAGTTCTCGTTCTTCGACATTTTATGCATTCCGTATATTATTTTTAATTCTTTTTTACTTATTTCCATGAAACATGCATTGGTATCGTGTCTTACTTTGATCGTTCTCTTATTCATTCATTTATTCGTTCATTCGTCCGTCCTTATTATTAATCGCTATGCGTGACAAGCAATATCGAAAATCGTTTGCATAAATCGATAAGTACGTCTGCAATTTAATTTCGAGTGAACTAAACATGGCGGAATATTATAAATAAAATTTAATCTCGATATATAACAAAGGCAGGAAGAAGACCGAATAATTTGTCGGTTGATTTTCACAGAATATTATTACCAAGAGAAGCCAATGTATAATTATTACAATATTTTACATTTATTAGACATTGCGATTACGAATGCGCATTAACCCGTTAACCGAGCGGGACGTATACGTACGTCTCGCTTTATGTATAAATAAACGAAAAAAAAATTCCCCGGTTAACAGGTTAAATAATATCGTGAAAATATAAAAACCAACCGAAGAAAAAATCATGCATAATATTAACAGAGATGAATTATAATTAAAATCGTTACCGTTACTTATTAAAATCGAGTGTAAAGAATTTAAAAAAAGGAGAAAATTTCGAAAAGGAATGGCATTACTGACGGACAAAAATAAAAAAACAAATCGATTTATCAGGATGGCATTTTAAATCGCAAATATTACAACTGTGGATTATAATTGAAATAATTTCCCATGTTTCGTAAAATTCACATGTACGTACTCGTGGAACGAAAGAACCTTTAGCATGTACGATGTATTCGGCATTTCGTGACGTTCAAAGTTCGCCTGGAAACAACGACGCTGTCGACAACGAAAGGAAGACGAATCGATCGTGCGTTAGGACGTTATTAACGCGTTCACTGCAGACGTCGAGCGCGTCGCGTTTCCAGCAGCTGTCGCCGTATGCGTGAGCACACGAGCTCGAAATCGCGCGTGTACGTGCGTTGCGTATACACAATACATATAGAAATGCATCGAAACGTCGCGACGCTACCACGAAGCGCCGAGATACAAACGGATGACGCGAGAACCGGACGTAGGCGTAGTCGACATCATAATTCACGTTCGGTATCTCCGGCATGCGAAATCATCGAACGTCGTCTTGCATAAAAAGGAGAAATCGAACGCGCGGTCGAAGCAATTTCTTGGATTATAATATCCAACGAATTCGAGCGCGGTGCATTTCGTTGGACCGAGCGCGAGACGCGTAATGAACGTCGTTCGTGCGCCGCGCTAATTCCGCGCGAATAACCTCGACGAGAAGAATCGATGAATTCGACGAACAAATGCGAACTTTAAATGACGAACGAGCGTGCCTCGAATCGGAATTAACGAGCCATTCGTCGAATGATGAATCCTCGATTAAATGGAATGTTTCCAGGGTGAAAATTCATTCGTGGCAGATCGAAAACTCCTTTCGTCGCCCGTCCGTCTCAATTAAGCATCAAACAATAAATCGCTAACCGCTTCGATGCGTTTCGGTTTTCATCTTCCACGGAAGCACTTAGCGTATACGCGGTGTACGCTTTTTTTTTTATCGTTCCTTTGCATACTATCCTTTTTCCTCCCTTCGCAACCATTCGTCTTACTTCCGTCGCATTCGCTCGTTTCTTCCCATTTACGTGAATTACGGATGCAGAACGTAGTCCCGCGATACAGTCGAGTGGAAGAGGCCATCGATTGTTTCCTTATTCTTTTCGAATGGAGCTCCATTCGGAGCTCGAATGTGTTTACATTGATCGCCCTGGATCTATTCCGCTCGACGGACAATGCTTCCTTTAAGATTGCACGGGAACGTAATCTCGGCAGCGGCTCGAGTCGCTCCCATTGTCTGTACGTGTCCAACATCGGAGAATATTTCCTGGGACGACGTCGTGTTATCAACGAGCAAACAAGAATTTCTTATTCCTAAAGAATATTAAAAGTATCGATATACTTTACGAATTCAAACGCCATCTTTCATCGTCGACTCGTACGTTGATCACGTCGGAACGGTTGATTAATTTCGAATAACGTTGTCACTAGCCAAAAAGATCGCGTCTCGTGATTAATTTCTCCCTCGCGGAGTATGGAATAAGTGATAAATAGCGTTTGGAATGAGAAACGAAGCGCAAGGATTTCCAGGAATCGTTGGCATGTCGCAGAATTAAAATCGGTCAAAGTTATTTAATTTAGAAGTAAGCGTAATATTATTTCCTTTTCTTCGCGGTGCAAGCATTCGAGACAAAGGTCACCTTTGACATTGAATAATTCAATGCTTTATTAAAAGATAGATCTTTTTCCTTTGGCATTTCCCGTCGAAATTTCCGTATCGTCAAAAAGTCGAAAATCCTTTTCTTGTCTAGTTTTTCGCGATTTAGCCCAACTGTGCGACAGTGCAAAAATCATTGTATGGATTTCCGGAAGCGTCGTGATCACGGTCCAGCCAATATTGTTTGGAAGTGATCACGTTCACATCGTTTCTCGACATTTTTCTACTTCGTGGTTATCGGACGATCAAATCGAATAACCTTGATCGTATAAACGCGTCTTCCAGTTTCCGGAAATCGCTCTTCGACTCGTCCTTGCAGGATGTCGCGATAACTCATCGGAAAAAATTCAATGAGACACCGTAAAAGCGACAGTTCCTCCACAATTTTTACCGCGCAAACAATTTCAGTGATATAAATTACTTATTCATGGTGTCTGTATTAAAGCGAGGTCGCATTCGTGGGGCATTGTTAGCGATAATGGCGCTCTTTCGCTTTCCCAGTTCCATTCTCGAAGCAAGAGCGGATCACCGCGCATATTCGAGTCCGAATCACGTCTGCACCGGCGACGTGTAAGATTCTTCAAAGAAAGAAAAGAATAAGACCGTCGACGGTGCACTCGCAACGAGCCACTGTGCGACGACAACGACGTTGACGTCGAGATGGCGACGCGTCCTGAATCACGTATCGCGCTTTGATTCGCAATTTAGAGGGCAAGACGTTTCGCCTTAAGGCTACGTACGAAGCAGGACTATTGTATTTATCATTATGGCGTTTCTAATTAATTGGGTTCCAATTTACACGGTATCATTGTATAAATTGCAACGTCGATCAATACGCCGTGCTTTGTTTTAAAATACATCGCACAAAATTATAGCACGGTTTACATATGACTATATATGGTTCGTGTACGGTTACCTGATGTATCGAAGAGACAGAAGAGGTGACGACCGATCGGCATGTCTTTGGTGTTCCAGCGCCTTAAAGTTTCCTCCATGGTTGCACTTCGCTTCACTGCACTCCACTTTATTGCACTGCACTACGCGACGCGTCGGAATTACGAGTATTATTTCACGGATGTTCACGCGTCGATGATCGGTTACCAACTGACACTCCTTAGGTTCCCTGTAAGACACCTTGGTAGACCGAAATAAAAATAAAGCAAAAGCAAAAAAAAGGAGCATCGTAGTTCGATGAATTGTTATTGTTGTCATTTTGATAGTAAATCAATTATAAAAACTATGAAAACTCATGTCGTTTTATTTTATTTTTGTTATTAATAAACACTTTTATGAGCAAAAAATGGCCTCTGATAACTGAGCTTTCACGATTGATGTTTCTACTTCAAAATAACAAAAAATATTTATCGTTATCGACAATATAGGTAGTTGCAGTGATTAAACGAAAGATGTATTTTCACTGAGTGTAGGTAGTCGACGCAGTCTCATCTCGAACGAGATATATCGTCCTTCGCGTTTCTCGAAACTTTTCTACATCGTCGTCTGGCACTAAGTGGGTTAACTAGATGGTCTTCAACAGACCACCTCCTCAAATATAACAGAATATAGGCAAGGAATTATTAAATATTTGTTTATAACTTTCTTTTAATTGTTTAAATTAACAAGCGAAGCATTACGCGCGATAAAAAGTAGATTCTCTTCGACAATCGCAAGCGTTTCATAATGATCGGATAAAGGTGAAGTGGCAAAACACATTTCGTAACTAAATATTTATCAAAAAAAGCTAATGACGTCTGGGTTTGGTACAGCGTCACGAGACCTGGTCAATCGATTACGGCGGATATCTAATGTAACCAATTAGATGAAATGATGAGGGAGCTTGGGATTAAGTAACCGAGATTAGCGAATAGAGACTGACCAATCCTCTTACTGGGCGATGCTCGATCACATGTCGCTCGAATAACGCTGCTCAAACTACCGAAGCTCGACTTAGAAGCTTGCAGTTATCCATTGTATCCCTTAGACCTTGCACCAATTAACTATCGTTTCTTCCAAGCTCTTTACATCACTTCTTGCAAGGAAAAATGTTGTAATTTTCAGCAAGCCGTGGGAAATGATTTTCGCGATTTTATCACTATTTATTCTCCAGGCTTCCTGTCTGCCGGCATTAACAATCAGCCATAAAGATGGCAAAGCTATATCGATAACTTGGGCATACTTTGATTAATGATATTGCTTGTTGCTTGAAATATAATCAATACAATAAACCATACATTCAGATCGAAATCGGCTATTTCGCGCTTAACCCTTTTACCGGTAAAGGCGTATATTTACTATACACCCTTACAAGTCAGTCCATATCCACAAAAGGCGTAAATATACGCTCTCACAAGCCTATCGATATATACGAAAGCCGTAAATATACGCCATCTACTTTTCTCTTATTGTAATTTATGTAACATAGTAACTGCATACCCGCATTTATTTCAATATCATTCTGTCAATCGTCTTATATTGTAAATTCCGATTCCGCTTATGAAAAGCTCATAGATCAAATGCATGTAAATGCTTATTACCTCGCGATCGAGGAACGTCCTCTTATCGTCGTTTTCGTCGAAGCTTCAAAGGCACGCGAATTAAGCGACGCTCGTTCCGCCGAGGCGCTAAGCTCGACATTGTCCTTTAGACACGGCTAGGTCGTCGGGGATAACTTGGATGGCGGTAAATGAAGGCGTCGTTATACGAGCGACGCCGGATCGCTCGCGAGAATGCCTAAGGCTAAATCTGACGATTGTACGCTTTGATGTTTATCCCGTTGTTTTCGTTTAAAATTTTAAGATCATTTAGTCGAAAACGCTGCGCCACGACAAGCTTGGGTGAAATTTTCACGCGAATCGTTCGCACGCATCTGCGTAGAAACACGGCTGTGGCGCATTCGAAGTCGATGAAAAGATTACGAAATCGTTGGAGTCGCTCGAGCTCGGAGCATCGCGCGTAAAATCCGATTTCGAGTCTTCGTCTATTTTTCCGATTTTTCCATCGTTTTCGATGGAAAGCAAGGCAAGCGTATCGCCTTCCTAACGGAAAAGAGATACGAACACGCTCGCGTTAAATGAAAAAATCGTTAAAATTCAGGCGGCGTGTTAACGACGAGCTCGACAGGCTGAACAGAAAATCCCGAGACTACGGGGAGGCGGAAAAAATTGGAAA
The DNA here is from genome assembly GCA_025433975.1 of Liostenogaster flavolineata. Taxonomy (NCBI): domain Eukaryota; kingdom Metazoa; phylum Arthropoda; class Insecta; order Hymenoptera; family Vespidae; genus Liostenogaster; species Liostenogaster flavolineata. The sequence continues at coordinate 110,027 of JAITYT010000412.1, forward strand.
AGTTGGAAAAGTCGAAAAGTTCCGACGCAAACGCGTCGAATGTTCGTGCGTATTCGCGTCACGGAGCTCCCTGAAATTTTCTAACCGAACGAGAAGGTTGTCACGTATCGACCCGTTGTCCTCCATACCGACTTGAGGCGAACCTTTTTTCGTTTTTTTCGATGTTGCTTCGCAGGAACGCGAGACGTAAAACGTGCGAAACAATCGAATTTGCGGGAGAAGGCGTCGTCTGCTCGGTTTGCCTTTTCCAATCTGTAATCTCGATCGAGATGCAACCGACGCTTTCCCTTTCAGGTGGAGGATGCTTTCACGGAGATCGTTCGCTCTGGCACTCGCATGATCGAATTCCCACTTCTAGAGTTCGCCTCTTCCTTCGAACGAAGAGAGTAATTAATTTCTCTAGCTACCTTCTATCCGTTTCCTTCTCTTTGCTTTTCTCTCCTGCTCCTCTCCTCCTCCTCCTTCTTCTTCTTCGCCTCTTAGTTCTTCTTCGACTACTCTCCTTGACAGCCTTAAAGCGACTTCTCCGTCTGCGTTTCCATCGATGCGGTCTTCCGTTCGATCTTCGTCTTAACGTTTTTCGTCTTCTTTTTTACTCGAACGATAGAAACGGAGCTGCCAACATCGACCAACCGCGTAAATACTTTCCGGAAATTCGTCCGATCGCAGCCATCCGTTAAAATGCGTTTACGTTCGAATTTCCTATTTTCTTGACGTCTTTCCCGTTCGGTGTTTTTCCTTGTCGCGATGATTGTCGCGTTAAGTAAACGTTTCGATATTTTCTGATGTCATAAAATGTTTCGACTTTCGAGTATCGTTTTCTAAAACGAATCCTAAGATTATCTCGTCGATTGAATTTCGTTCGTCTTTGTTTTGTCGTTATTAAATTAGGCTATGATTTCACGACGTTTAAAAATAACGTAAAATACAGATCGAAGACATAGATACAAAGTTCTTCGAAGGAAAGCCTCGATGCTTCACTGCTTCAACGAAACCTTCTAAATGTACGTAGTTTATCTTGAAAGTAACGAAATTGGTTTTGAAAAATCCGAATTGCAAATGATAACGAATTCGAGATACGATCAAGTTATTAATAACGATACAATTATTAGTGACGTTATTTTCCGATTGAACTATGCGCGAGAAAGAGAAAAATCGATTCGCGTCATCCTTGAGAAATATGAGGGAAATAACGATGTACGTGGTGTCAGCCAAGGATGCCTGATTCCTTCGGGATGGCCGAGCTGTGGAGAAGAGAAAAATAGATTCGGTCTATTTTTGAAAAATATGCCCACGAGAATGTCGATGTCGTCGTAGATTTGGGTAGCTTAGTGGACTAGAGCCATCGCACGCGAAATTCGAATTTCCGTTTCATCCGTCTCTCGATTTTTTTCGTGAATTAGTACCTACAATCGGGGGTTCGTCCGGGATAGATCAGACGAACGAAGTATATCGTCGTAAAGAAGTAACGATGTACGTAATGCCGGCCGAGGACGGTTGATTCCTTCGGGATGGTCGAATTGTGGAAAAGAGAAAAATAGGTTCGGTCTATTCTTGAAAAATATGCCCACGAGAATGTCGATGTCGTCGTAGATTTGGGCAGCTTAGTGGACTAAAGCCAGCACACGCGAAATTTTCTCGAATTTGTTCGTTGACATTGCATTAAAACAACTTGAATCCACACGTGTAAAATCTACCGAGTTTCTCTTTGCCATTTCTGCCTCCCAATATTTTCTAACGCTTCGATCAAGCATCTAGATTCGACGTATTTCGATCTTTCTCGTGGCTTACGCGCTCTTGAAAAACGCGAGTCTCGTAAGAAGGACGGCCGAGCGTGTCTCCTCTCTTTCCGTTGTTGCTCCGAAGGCACGACGTGCATTCGCGAAAGCTTCACGGTATAAAGAGAAAATAAATCTCACTTATTCGTGGTTCTGCCGGTTTCCGTTTCACAACGCATGAAATTCAACGCGCACTGGCAATACCAAAGCCGCGAACGACTGGCCACGAGTCTCGGGAATCCTTCCAAAGAGCACTTAACAGTGGCCTTTGTGACGGTGTCCCGGCGACGGCGACGACGGCCGACCGACCGACGCTCGGACGACGCAACGAGAAAAGACTGAAAGTAACAAAGGTATTTTGGTTAGCTCGGATTGTTCGCACGTTTCGTTCCTTTGGGGCTTCTTCCTACGTTCGTTACGCGATAAAAAAACGTGCTTCCTAAATCTCGGTCGACATAACGAGCGGCGATCGGTAACTAGAAATAGTTCGACGTTGCTCCCTTACGCTTCGTGGCGCGATTGTTTGCTCTCGAAGCAATTTAATTACGATTTAATCGAGCGATTTTATCGTTTCTACGCTCTTGCGATGTCGTAACGATTTTAAAGTAAAGTCGACAGTACGACGTATACATGGTGACACGGAACGCGAGAGAAGAAGCGTGAATCGATGCTAAGAAGAAGTTCGAAAATAGCGTCGCTCCATGGAAAAATCAGTGGATTACAATTCGTCCGGCGAAATGTTTTTCGGTTTCGCGTTTGGGAGGAAGAACATCGACGAAACATGAATTCGTTATGAGCCACCTTATCTAGAGAACGAATGCAAGAACCTTCCTGTATTTTTTACGAGCAGTTTCTGCGATTATTACTTTCTTTCGAGTTTATCTTTACGAGGGACGGCTTTCCTTCTCGGCTTTGTGTCTTTCTTATATTAAAGGGAGTCGGCTCGATATGCCGTTCCCTCTTATGCGTTTCGTTACTTATACTTTCCTTCGAACGTACTAAATCTTATCAAGTGATTTGAAAAATACGAACGAAAGGGCGTGCTTACAAAATAAGGAAGATTTAGTGAAGCGGGTGGACAGGCAAAGAGAAACGCACGGAAAGGCGGATAAATTTTCGATTCGTCATTCTGGGCAACTCGCAAATTTGTCGCTTCTACGGACGTAGAAAATCGTAGGACGCCTCTTTGCCAACCGTTTCCATTTTTTTTTCAGCCGTCCGACGCTCTATCGAGAAACGAGAAGCAATTTGTAGGATTTCCACGCCACGAATATCGTTTGATGCGACACTCTCGAATTACGCGCAAGATAAACTCGATCTATTCGTCGGTTCTTCGTTAATTGTCTTACTTCAATCATCGTCACATCGCATATTAAAGATAAGGAAAAGATAGAAGAAGCCTTAATTGAAATAGCAATAAAAGAAAACATCGTGAAACGTCGTCGGAGAGAATGTCGTGAATGAAACGACGCGTCTTTCCTTGGAATTCATAAATGCCGTTGGATTCGTTAAAACAATGGTTTCGATTTTACGCGCTGCCTATCGTCGTCGTCGTCGTCGTAACGACATTCTTTATGGCGCAGATAAATTCATGGACAGATGATAATTTTAGCAAGGGTCGATGATGATATCGTAACGCGCATCGTTAAAGTCGTTCTTAAAAAAGTATGTACACCGTTGGTCACGAGACGATTCGAGCTTTAGTTGCTTTCGCACGAATTAATCTTGGATAATTGCGCTGAATCGAGACGCAGAGAACGAAAAGGCAAGGAACGCAGGGAAGCGTGCAAATACGGCGCGCTTTCATCGAGTAAAGCGTAAAAAATGGCGAAGTTACGATCAAATCTGAAGGTTTGTAGAAAAAGAATATAGGTCAGAAAATAAAGTTCAATCAGAAATGCTGGATTCATCTCGCCGTTTTCTTTCTATTGAAATTATTTTTCTAGAGAAATCGAAGAAGGAGACATCCATCGCCCAATACTTGTCATCGTCTTAAAGAAATCTTTGATGTGTCCAACCTTGTTAGGGAAATCACTTTGACCGATCGTGTGACGCGTATTGGAAAAATCTCGAAGTCGAAATATCGGAAGGGAACGTTAATGCGTTCGATTAGGTCCTAGATCGCAAATTCAATATTCATCCTTTGAAGGTGAGAGCAACGTCGATCGAAATCGACGATGCGCTCATGGCAACCGGAATCGTAATTAAATTAAGTATACGATCGAACAAGCCTCATTGATAATCAATCACAGACGCGTTAACATTGTCCATGGTAAATGAAGCGCGGTGTTCATCAAAGGTACCGTGAAAGACATATTGCTGTCGTAGGGAGGCAACGTTTCAAAACGGGACAAAGGGATCATATCAAATTGAACAAACCGCGTTGAATCTCTTACCCTCTTTCTCATCTCTTTTTCTTCCGATATTTGCGAACGTTCTATGTCCTACAAAATCGGGCGTCTTCTATCTTACGTCGCTAAATTTTGTCAAAATTATATACGCGATGTCTACGATCAAGGTGAGAACGAAATCATAACTCGATTTAAGAATTATTAATCCGAGGACAATTACAAGACTTTGGCATTGATTTAAGAGATCCAGGCCTGCGTATTTTTCTAAATGCCATACAAAAATAACATTGTCGTATACAGTCTCTATATACGTGTACATTACTACTGCGCACACGTACTAGCGCCTGCTTTTTTTTCTTAAACTAACCTACAACGTTAAGTTATCATTGATACATTTACTTCGATCACATCCTGCATATTTTATCAGTCTTATTGTGCTTAATTACTAATTTCGGATTGTTTAATGTATTACTTGCGAGAAAAAAAATTGCCAGGTCTGCACATTTCGCGCGCAATCCACTGATTTCCTAAATTGCTCAAGACCAAATTCCATCGATGTTCTCGTAACTTTTACGAAGACGGTGCGTTTATTTCACATTTGAGCCCTATAAGGAGAAGAAAAAACAATTTTCTGTTTAGGGTTATATCCTCTCTCCTTGTTATCCTTATTATCCGTACCTTGCCATCGGGATTGTCAAGGTCATCCGAACCTTACACTCACGTCGTTAACGCAGCTCGGGCATCAAAGCTTTCGACGGTGTGCTGACCACCTCCGCATCGAATCGATCGTCCGTAAACGTAAGCCAGCTTGTCGTGGTCGCGTTCTTTCGATGTCGCGATTTGACGTCGGCGTGTACAAAAGAAGGAGAGGAAGAAAAAGACGCGGAGACGGAAATTCCGCGTAATCTCGACTCGCCGAAATTATGCAAGCTACAAGCAATTCCGGAACGTGACTCGAACGACGTAACTTCAATCGTTGCTCGAAGTTGCGCTTTCGAGTTTTCCGAATCGAATTCGTCGAATAAAAGCAGTTCGTAACGGTATCTCGATTTAGGGCGAGTTTTCCAAAGTCGTTATTCCGTATCCGCGCGAAACGAATCGATTGCTCGCGGCTCGAACTTTGTTTATATAGGCGCGTACGTACGGCGCGTTGTTAATTAACACCCGTGGCGAATCTCGGCGTTCTCGTTAACGCTGCCCGTTCTACGTCACCTCCACCACCCTCGCGGTCCTTCGTTCGACCCTTAAGTTACGAAGAAGTCTTTTTACGCGAGGGAGAACGAAGGAGGGTTCCATCGCGCCCTCGGAAACGATTGATCCAATGAAAAGACGCACAGTCGAGCTAAATCGCAAAAATTGCTCATCAAAAATAACAAAATTAAATATCGATTCGAAGAATTTTTACCGTATGGATGTAGAAATTCTATACATTCTACGATTTCGTAAACACGAACCTTTTTTTATGGCAAATATTATGGAGAAGCTATAAAAAATGTTTACGAAGTCAACGATATTCCAAGGGAGATATTCGACGCTTCCCGACTTCAGTCGACACCTTCGAAACGAATATATGAAATGCATAAATTCGAACGTCATTTTATAAAGAGGAGTCAATTTTTATATAATATATAAATACGTATCGCTGGAATTTTGATGGTCGATATCAATAAAACACAGAACGCTGAAAGGAAGAATTATTTTATTTTATCGATTTAATTAACCGATGAAACTGTTGATTGGTTATTTAGTGTTTCGTACTCGTACGTATATTGGATTTTAGTTAGATATTCGCGCCATAACGCCGTCACATTCAATAGATCGAACAAAGGACCAATCGTGAAGCAGCCTGCATGTAGTTCGGTTGAACAGGTTACCCGATGTTTGACAAACATCCTGCGCATACTGTTCCTAACATCGTCGGCGATGTTGTTACATCTGTTTGAATTTTCACGTTACGAAGGATCCACGTCGAAGAATCGATCGCCTAAATACCAATAGCCTTGGTACATCGAGTATACGTAATTTTACCAGATATTTTACGAAGAAAAAAAACGAAGTTTTGAAAAGGAGGGAAGAGTTCGTTCCCTCGTATACTTTACATTCAATTATTACGGCAGGCATATAGATACTTGAGAACATGAAAAGCACAAAAGTCTGCAGTTGGCGGATGTGTGCCAAATGGCTACTGAAACGTGCGAGCGTACAAAGAATTCAAATCATTTAATCATATTATCTTCGAGTACGTTTTGTTCCACGGGAATTTTTTCGCGTTGCGAAAGTTCCATCGAATCGATGGCACTTCTTTAAATTTTTTTTTCATTCTAAATAAACGAATGAAAAAGTTCGAACGCGGTAACGTTTTAACGACTGCACGATAACCGCCTACCGTCGCGAGAGATTGGTTCGTAAATAGTGCCGGTTTTCGAGTGCGAACGCGTAGTCACCGAGTATTTTCGCGTCGATCTTTTTATTCGACGCGCTTTAAAATTACTATTTTCTCGCGTTCTCGCATATAAACACGCGATATTTACGCGCGACTAATACTGCCAGACATCGATATTTTTATCGAATGGAAAAGAAACGCGCGTTAACTCCACGCTCGTTATCTGGAATCCCCTTCGATCGTGTTTTATAAAATTCGTACAGTTATTTTATAAATAAATCTTTTTTAAACGACCGAACGAGGGAGAAAGAATTCGCCCTCACGGATTGAACGAAACTAGGCTAATGCCGAGCAAACGAAACGACGCGGTACGAAGATCTCGATCAAAGTATTACTCTACGTCGGTGTCGAATCTATGGTGACGCGATCGCGAGGACGCCTCGCGAGAAGCCCGTGTAAACGCACACACGGATAAGACCCGATCGGTTACTTCCTTTCCGAAGTAATATCCATTCCGAGTTCAATATCGGTTATTCCTATTCCGTGAAATGAAAATCTCCTTCTTACTTTGTTCCAGATACTCGGTTAAGACTGAATCGTGCCGTTAGATGCATCGTCCGACTAGCGACACCATCGAAACGAAGGACAGGACATCTCGATCGTCTTCCACGAGTCCGTCGTCGTCTTCGAGAATCTCATCGACGTTCCAACATCAACGGAGCGACTCGTCGCTCTAAGCGAACGCATCCAATCGAATTCGATCGACCAGTGAATCTCGATAACGTTCCACCGAACCAAGAGAAATATTGGGTCAAGATGAACGCAACGGCTAGCATCATCGATTTCTCTTCGAACGAGTACCAAATTCCCAACTGCGAGGCGGATCTCCCGATCGTCTCGCTCGTCCATCAGATTCTCTACTCCATCGTCTGCGTCGTAGGTCTTTTCGGGAATACGCTCGTGATATACGTCGTTCTCCGTTTCTCGAAGATGCAAACAGTGACGAACATATACATTCTAAACCTGGCAATCGCCGACGAATGCTTCCTCATTGGCATACCCTTCCTCGTGACCACGATTAGCCTGCGCAGCTGGATTTTCGGTACGGTAATGTGCAAAGCGTACATGACCACCACCAGCATCAATCAGTTCACCAGTAGCATCTTCCTCTTCATAATGAGCGCCGATCGTTACATCGCCGTCTGCCATCCCATCACGGCGCCCAAGATGCGGACTTTCTGTATCTCTCGAGTGGTTTCGGTGACAGCCTGGTCGACTAGCGTGCTCTTCATGATACCAGTCTTTCTTTACGCGAACGTGATGAAATCACCCGAAGGCATCTTCAGCTGCAACATCTATTGGCCCAACAATCACGGCGGCCAGACCGCCTTCACTCTTTACACCTTCTTCCTTGGCTTCGCCGTGCCCCTCGTCCTCATACTGATCTTTTACTTCCTGGTCATCAGGAAGCTCCAGACCGTGGGCCCCAAGAACAAATCCAAGGAAAAGAAACGCTCCCATCGCAAGGTAACCAAGCTGGTCCTCACCGTCATCACCGTCTACGTCCTGTGCTGGCTTCCCTATTGGCTGATGCAGGTCGCGCTTATCTACACGCCGCCCAAGCAGTGCCAGAGTAAAATCGGCATTGCCAGCTTCCTTCTGGCTGGTTTCCTCAGTTACAGCAACAGCGCGATGAATCCGATTCTTTACGCCTTCCTCAGTGACAACTTTAAGAGGAGCTTTTTGAAGGCGTGCACGTGCGCCGCGGGCAAGGACGTCAACGCGACTCTTCATATGGAGAACAGCGTCTTTCCACGGAGGAACAAAGCGAACACCGAGAAAGCGCAGTCCAACCGTATCACCTCTGGCCAGTCGAGGCTCGAGCTGGAAGACGAAGATGCCGAGAGGGGTCTGCTGATCAGCAAGACGTCCACCACGACGGTGACCATGACGTCGCGATCGAACATCACGATAACCAGCGAGCCCAGTGCATCGGCCCGTGCGAATCGCGATCAGCCGCACAAAGACAAGGATCCACTGAAGAACGGCGCGCAACTCACTCTTCTGACTCAGGTTTAGAGAGCGCGGCGATATCGACGAATCGTTGCGCCAGGTCTATGGGGACTTCCATCCTAGAAATCTCCACCCGGTATCGATGGCCTAAGAAGCTCGAAACGGCATAGGAGACGATGAAAAGGACGATCTAAGAAATGAACGATCGAGTTGGAATTCGATTTATGCCCGTCTCACGAGTAAGCTTTTGTTTCGTCGGCTCGCTATGGTCGACCAGACATCGCGAAACCTTAGGTAAAACGTTAAACATCGCCTAACCAAAAAGCAAGACGAATTACGTTAACGTCTCGTGCTGTATCTCCACGCGCCACGTGAAAAGAAAAGACCCGGAATTCATCGTGAATCCTTGCCGACGCGGATACGAATCTTCGGGAGTGATCGTCGCGACTCATAATCGACGAGTCTTGTAGCCAAGATGACAGGGCAAACAGCAACGATCCAGTGACGAATCTTGGAGATTCCGCTTCTAAAAGGTGCGGAAGATCGATCGCTTTGTCGTCGTCAAAGATTTACGATGTTGAGCGAAGAGGACGGGAAAAATCGAGCGGCAATGAACTTGAGTATTGACGTACCAGTTCTCCAAATCGAAGAAAGTTTCTCGAGGGAGAAGACGAGTACGATGATGGAACGTTGGAAAGTAGCTCAATGCAGTAGTTCCAATCGGTGGTACGTTTTATCATGGATTTCTGATTCACCGACGATGTTCGTATTACTTCGACCTATCGTTGCCTACGTCTGCTCCACGGAATTATTTATCGTGACACGAACCGTTCCCTTCCCCAACCTTTCGAGGTTAGGAATAAATCGGTTCGAATCGATTGGCGTGTTTTCGTAATGTCGCAGTGCCAAGTACTGGAAACGTCGATCGTGTTCGCGGTGCGCGTGATCATAGAGACGAAACGATCGAACGAAAATCAAATTTGCGCCTCGATTTAGCAACGACCAATGACAAACGAAGAAAACAAGATGGAAGATGTAGAAGACGAGACGAAATGTTCGTCGTGCCAAAACGAAGCGTCGAGATGTCGTTGAACTTGATGCGAGGGACCTGGAATGAGTTTGGCGAATCGTTTGGTGTGATCTAGACGTTGAGCATGAACGAGGAATGAGAATGTCAGTTTAATGCTGGCATAGGAAAACTATGTAGGACCTAAGTAGGACCTAACTTCGTTGCGAACGTTACGGGGCCTAACCGTACATTATTGCGGCACGACAAAAACGTTTGCGACCCCATCGTGTTTTTATTTTACGTATTTTTTACTCGTCCTCTCCGAGTGTCTTCGTTGATTGCTTCATTCTCTTTCTTCCTTTCTTCTCTTCCTCCTTCTCTTTGTCTCTCTCTTTCTTTCTTCTTTCCCCCCTTTTCCAAAACTTTCGCGCTTTGTTCGTTCTTCCACCATCATACGTTTCTTTATCTTATTTGTAGGTCGTAAGATACGGCCTTACGATTGGAACTCATCGTAATGGAATTCTTTGTTCGTCCGAACGTTTGTTATGTCCAGAGGACCACAAAACGAACATTCACCGCGGAACTTTGTCTCGTAAAAGTAGAAAGATCCGAGAACGATCTTGTCGAGCATCCAGAGAAGTGCCAGGCATTATTCACACTCGTCAACTCGTATCTGGTATTTTTATCGATGTCCGTGTCGTCGTGCAACGATAACATCGTTCGATTTCATTCTTTCATTCGTAGGCACTCGACAGGATCGGTGAGTTAACGAAAGACGTTTTAATCGCATCGCATTAAAGATCGTCAATCGTTGCGTTGACTGGACAATGTTACCAATTGTATCGAAAACTTTCGAATAACGTCGTATGTAAGCAAACGCAAGTGAGTTATTAGGTAAGTATAAGTACATAAATATATATATATATACATATATAAGTAAAATTAACGTTATAAGGTAAGACTTAAAACGTGCTTCGATTTCATCGCGTTCCACACGATGAACGATTGGAAGACTCTATAGGAAAATGGTAATTGCGTTCGCGCCAAACGTTTTCCAGATATTTTTATAATTCATCACTTTACACGCGACCGTCGATATCCTTCGTGTAATCGTTTGTAAACGTTTTGCGAACAATGAAGACTTCCACCTCGTATAGTCGACGTCAAAGATGATCGCGCGTTCCTTCCTCCCTGGAAAAAGATCCACGATTTTGAATTTATCACGAATTCACAAGTTTATCCAACGAACTTTCGACGTTGTAATATGAATTTTACTTCCCGCAATTTTTATCGAGTCAAGACAATCGTATAGTTAGACATCGATAATAAATTTCGACGTAGTTTCCATCGATATTTTCAAATTGTTTTTTTTTATCTTGGCAAACTATCGCTCAGAGTTACACACCGGCAGTCGTTCAAACTATGCACCACGAAGGCGCACACGTACGCGCATATACTTTCACTCTTTTGCCTCCTTTCTTCTTTTCTTACGATTTTAATGAAATCGGTTAAACGCTTTATCGCGCAACGATCCATTTCCGAGAAATTTCGAGAGTGATTGGTACAACGCCGGGAATGAAGAAAATTCGAGAAAAAGTTGCTGGCGGTAGCACTCGTCGTTCTCGAAAGCGAATACCTTGCCATTACTTCACAAAGAGAGAATAATTGCAACTGTGACAGCTGTTTCGACAATCGCGAAATTTCTTCCATTTCTTAAGGGTAGGCTCGCGAAATATTCTATTCTCTTACTATTCTATTCTTATCCCTCCCACCCCGGTGATTTTCACTAACGAAGATTCAGCTTGAATAGCTCGTCGTTATCCATCGGTCGAAACGATCCATTGTCATCATGACCTTCTTCCTGTCGAGCCTTTTGGTCTACGTAGGAGCACTCACGACGAGAGTAATATCCGCGTTTGGTCTTCTAGTTCGCAAAACGTAAGAAAGTCTGATGCTTCGAACCGCGTGAACGTAGAGATAGGTAAATAAGTAGATAGAATTGAATGTCTTCTTTTACACGCATCGAGTGCGTACCAAGTTCTTACGTGGACAGTACGAATACGATGCATAAATTATGTTTGAATATAGGATTCGTTATATACGATGTATCATACACCGCACATATGTACGTTCACGCAGGAGGATAGGATAATGCGTAAATATTTTTTTTCTACGAATGAGAGTACGATCACGTAGAAGATAGAACGTAAGGTACGCGCAACGATCGTCGATGTTCCTCGAAATATATCGTGTAATACTACGGACGCTCATCGTCCATCGAGGAAATTATTGATTTCATCCATTTGTGCGGCTAGAAGTAAAACGTTCGCGTACTGTTTGTCACGTTCATGATGGATTCGTAATCGAAGAGACAAGTCGTTTTCTCGAGCGACGCTTTGCCCTTCGCAGCAAAGCGAACCTACGTAATCTCGATTTTAGAGTAAAGAAACTCATCTCGTTTTGTTCCACGATCGATATAGATTATTGTAAACGTAAGCGATCGTCTTGCTAAGATCTATTCCGACAAAGTATCTGTTGTATTTCGTTGACGCTACACGATGGCAGATTGTACCAATGATATGATAGAAGGATGATTTGAATAAAACGTCGGTATTTCTCGTGGTTGTATCGTTGACGAACACGACGTCGCTCGTTGATCTCGATGCCGTTACGACGGAGAGCTACAGATCGAGGTAAATAACAGAATTCTCCATTTCTATCTTCACGGCTGCGGATTAATTTCTTTTTTTTACGTCGTCTTTTACGAGGGAGGAAAGAATTAACAATCGAATATTTCGCTTTAGTGGATTACGCCTGATCGCAAAAATTAATCGTCCCGGGGACGTGAGATGATACGAAACGGGGCCAAAACGTAATTTTATAAAACCTTTCGTAACGTTAAACCCACGACCTTAGGGTTTATCGCTTTTTAACTCGTACTTCGAATTACAGCGATATCGGGATTATAAGGAAATACTGACGTCGCACGGACGCACATTTTTGCAATAAACCCCTGTAAAAGGTCTGCGCGATAATTCAGAGTTGCTCTCATTGAACGTGAGTCGTTTTCAGATTTTATTCGAGCTCGATGCTTCGTCTGGAATTTCTCCGTCGTACGACAAGTGACGAGAGCATTTTATTCTGCCCAATTTCATTTCGAACGTTGTAAATTATAATATAACGAAACATCCATCGAATCGCAACAGGCAGATGACTTTGTTTCTTAATGTAAAATGCCGATAAGTAACGCTTCGCTTTGTTCCGATAAGCTACCGTTCGAAGAAACTTCGACGAGACAACCGAGTATCTATATTAAATAATAGGAGAAGTATCGTTTTATATCACGCTGGGTAAATCTTTATTCTCGAAGAACGAGAAACGACTTAGAATTAATTCAATACATGGAACGAATTATAATAAAAGTACCTGTTTGTTGGACTCGTGTAAAGCTTTGATCGTTTAATTTGTTCAACTTTCGTCGTTGTAAGTTAAACGTTCTCAATGAGAAAACGTTCTTACTTCTTCCAAGGCAATATCAAGCACGATATCGATGATGTCCTTTATTGCCGGGTATCTCGAGATCGTAACGATACGATAGAAATACGTCGACTAAACGTTCTCGTCCAATAGCTTTTTTTCTCAGCTAGCCTCAATTTATCGTCGAACGATCGTCGAAGAGATCGAAACGATCCGGCGCCTAAAGGCTGATCGCTTTGTACGACGCTAGTCGAAGCTGCACGACGTCGAGATGCTCGTAATCGACGACAAAACGTATCTATCGTAATCGAGATGTAGCACTTTGCGATCATTGTATCGTGCGTGTCAAAGCACAAGTCGAGCTTTGATCGGCGATCGAAGATGAAATTCTCGCCTGACGGGCGCCAAATTGTCTTGAACTTTGCGATTCGTAGTCCTGCTTCGCGTAATCTAAGGCGTTACGTCTCGGTGCCGCTGGTGAGACATCGGCCTAACTTTCTCAATATTCGATCGCGGCAAGCCTCTCGCCAGACGGAGAGAACGTAGTACTTTACTTAACGTCGAGACGCACTTAGTCTCGTCCCGTCGGGTTCGAGAAAACGAGAAGGGACAAAGAAGTACACAGATCGATACGATAGGTCTGGAGAGGATGAAATTCTTTGTGGAATTTGGTTGGACGACGGACCGCGTTTATCAAACATTGACGTGCTCGACGCTTCGCCGTAAAATCGGGGATCGACGAGTTTTCATTAGAACGCTTCCAAATTCACATGCAACGTGAAACCATGATGACTCGATGAAAGAGATATTAATTCGTTATTAAAAACCGTATGCCAAAGAGAACAAACGAGCTCGTAAACGATCTCTATAAAATTAACAAAAAAAAGTATTTAACGCCGTGAATCGCTTTGAGATGAAAATTCTTTATGAGATAAAACACGCTGCATTTTAATTTAAAATTTGAAGCAATTTCTACACGATTTATGAAATCATTAAAAAATAGTTTAAACGTTTTTTAATCTGCGACCTTTTTTTAGCGTGTCCTTTCACCATTCTTTTTTTTTTTGAACAACGGTATCTTGAAATTAAATATTAAAACGGTCACGGGAGTTCGATATCGATGGAAAAAAAAGGCGCAAACGGACCGTAAAAAGCCAAGCAGCGTTGATAAATGTAAATGTAACGCGTAGAACACGGCATGTACGCATTCACGCAGGTAAAACGCACACCCGTATCGAAGTACGTACATAACTATCGGATACAAGGGATGCTGTCGTCGAACGGGAGGCGAGGTGACGCGACTGGCGTTTATTGCGCCTCGGGAAACAATTTCTCTCCCTCCCCCTAACAGAGCAACGATAAAGATTAACGTCGAAGCCATAAAGGAGGAGGATCGTGCGTGCGCGAACCCACAAAGGCGGAGGGAAACTTCTCACGAACAGATTATCGTTCGTGTCGCGATCGAACGGATCGGTAACGATCTCGTACGTATAATTACGTTCTCACGGATCGTAAAGACGCCTCGACGATTCCAAAAGTCGTCCAAGCCGAATCGTCCTTCCTCTTAGCTCTCCTCTTCTCCTCTTTTCGCGTAAATTTTTCACGATAAAAATGCGAGAACAAGATGGCGAATTTTTTTCTGTACAATCGTCCAATGCACCGACGAATGCGAGATTGAAATTTAATTAGTTCCAACGAAGCAGTGTTCCTTTCATTCGTTCCAATATGCTACTCGTCGTGGTAAAAGCAAACCAAAGTGCAAAAAAAACTAAAATAAACACGCATGCCACGGTAAGGCAAAATTTAATAGGTGGCAATTATTTTATCTCTTTGCAAGCAGAAAAATTCTATTGGAACAGTCGCGCTTCGAAACGTATTATAGATTCTCGATAAAATACGAGATAAAATATTCGATCTTTTATACAAATCTTTTCGTTGATATTCGTTATTCAGAAGCAAGAATGCGTTTTAGCACCGCATATCTAGTCATTATTTGAATAATTTATTTTGATTCATATTTCTTTCATAGATATCGACGTAAATTATTTTTATCTCGTCGTAAGAATTTTATGTTTTGGAATATTGGAATACATATTATAAATTTAACAAAAATACGACAAGTCAGAGAACAAAAAATTGATGTTACTGCATAAATATATCATCGGATATCGCAGTCACGTTTGAAATAGCTCCGTTTAACGGCTGCGATATTACTACTTTTCACGACAATTTGGCTTGTCATTTATCACGGATTCTCCATTATTTCAACGAATAGTCAATTCAAAGACTTGCAAATGACCTAGTAGTCTAGTGTTTCGTATTCGAAAAGATACTTTCATTAAAGGAAGATCGAAACGGTAGAAGACGGTAACAATTGCACTCGTAGACGGAAATAGAAGCGAAATTAATCGTCTCAAGGGAGAAAAACCCAGACGATGCCACGATCGAACGATCTCGTATTATCTGTTTCGAAAGACGCAATATCAAAATTCGTTTGAGCGTCCTTTGTTTCACGGCGACTGTGAAAATTCGAATTTCGTGCGATTAATCGTTGTCGCTCTCAATGGTATACCTTCACTACTGGCAACGTTCCAGTAACATCGATATAGTCAGACAACTCGAACGTCGGGGTGTTACATTCATCGTTTCGACAGGGGGAACTCGCTTCGAGTACTTTTAATTTCGTTTCATTTAAATTTTTTCAAACTAAATGCCTCCGCTTAATATGGATGACCTTTGGTAAATCGTTTTTTAATTGCGACCGTATCTACGATATTAAAACTTGTAGCTTGTAGGTTCAGCATCGTATCGAATAGGTCTGAACAGAATTTATGCAGAAGATTCAGGTCACTTTAACAAGGCGCGAAATTAACTCGCGCCTTTTAATTATTCTTCTTATCTCTTTATATTTGAGAGTTTTTAATAACGTTCGCCGTTTTGCGTTCCTTTTATCGATGCCGGATCACATCAATGGCGCCCCGATTTATATGATGCTTCAAATGTTTTTCATCGTACGTATATAAATATTTCATTCGAACGATCGACGTGTGGTTTTTCCATTAATTAAAAAATATGTAACCGGGTAGAAATATGAAGCAAGAAACAGCTTGTTCTATCAAGGATTACAGTAGATAAATGGCATGTATTTCTCTTCCTTTATAATTTTTTTCATTTTCCGCATAAATCTTTGTTGGTAAAGCTTTTTCTTAACCTTGTAATCCGTGACGCGGTGAGGATAATTTAAAAAAAGCGGAGTTGAAATTTTATTCGATTAGAATTTATTAAATATTCTTCCGTCGTTTGTAAGTTCCCTTACAAAACCACGTCGTACGAACAAGTTCAGTTTCCGTTTAATTAATTTTCTTACCAAACATTAAAAAGTAAATACAAACGAACCATTCCAAGAACATCGATTTTGACATTTCGTTCAAAGAAGATTTAATAAAACAACGTGCGTAATTGATGGATGTTTTTATTTTTTTTTTTTATTTAACGAAAGGACTTACGATTCGTTTATCTGCTTTCGTCCAAGGAATATTTCATTATCGTGAGTAAACAAACCGATCAACGATGATTGAAATCCTAAATTAAAAGTGTTTACCTCGACTCGAATACAAATATGTTTTCCGCAAGGAAAACCAGAATTACGACAACATCCTGTTGGCGATGATAACTTTCACATTTGACTTGCTTCGCTTTCTCCTTTATCCTTATGGAATAAGGATAAAGGTATGGAAAGCTTATGGAATATCAATGAAAAACGTAGAAGAGTATAACTTTCGAGGATAATTCGATTTTCACACTTTCGCGCGACCAAAACTCGTTGTCTACGAAAGTAAAAGTACTCAAACGAACTGGCTCGAGAATAAAAAATCCGCGATCGCGTTTCAAAGAACTTTTCTTCGTGGATAGAAGTACAATTTTTCGAGAGGTACAACGACGATTCTCAAACGAATTCCAAAACTTCCCTTAGGCAAGATGGAGCTCGACGCAAACGAAAAACTTTCGCTTCTCCATCGATAGAAGATCAAATCGTATCAGTGCGATATCTTCGCATGGGTGCGTCGAGGGATGGAAATCGACGAAGAGCCCGGGATATTCCACTGATTTCGATGGAATCGTGCGCGTTTGAACGTGCTATCTCCTTCTCTTGATTTCGAGAAACGCGTCTCTTCCCTCGACGGCTACGCAACGACTATTTTTCACGAGGATAAAGATTTATTTAGCTCGATCGCGGGGAAATTTGGATGTTCGCGTAAATTCAACTCGACATTCAACGTTACGTTTCTAAATAGTTCGAAAATTGCGCGCGTCTCAAAATTCTACCGATACGCGAAGAACGACTAAATTCCCCTCGCCATTGATTTTTCTTTTCTTTCTTTGTAAAAGTAACTTCGTTCTAAAATCAACACGTCTAGATGAATTTATCGAAAAAAAGGAAGAAGACAAGCTGGAAAAGAGCAAGTCTGGAAATATTTCAATGCAAGGGCACTCGGAAAATGTAAATTGTGAGAATATTTTAAAAATCAAGGCCTTTATCATTTCGATTCGTACTTCATCGTTTTTATTGGTAACTTCTTCGCACTTTCTCTCGAATTGGACTCCTACGCCTTGATATCATTGGTTACTTTCACTAAGACAACCGATGGCGCGTCAATGTGTACGTGGCTCGTGGTCGTTATTTTCTTCGCAATCGACGTTTCTGCTCTTCCTTTCCTAAAAGTAACTTCGTTCCAGAATCAACGCGCTTAGATGAATTTATCGAAAAAAAAGGAAGAAGATAAATTGGAAAAGAGCGAGGCTAGATTGTGCTTCGATGCAAGAACACTAGAAAAATCCAATTCCTAATGATACCTTAATAACGAAAGTTTGTATCATCTCGGCGGTATTTTGTCTTTCGTCTTCGTCGGTAATTTGTTCGGTCTTTCTCTCAAATTGGACTTCCGCGCCTCGATGTCGTTGTTTACCTCGATGAAAACTACCGATGGCGCGTTAATGCGTACGTGGTTGGACGACGTTATCGGTAAACGACTGAGAATCAATCGACAGGGTTCGATTGAATCGCGAGCATCGATTCTCATTCACGACGCGTAAAGCAAGCACGAGCCCTCTTTCCTCGATCGTCACTCTCGCCGTGCCGCTAAACGAAACGGCGCCTCGATGGCAAACGACCGGAACCTAAAGACGAGCCGCTGTAATACAAGGGAGAAGCGACGTTCGACCGGCGCGGTCAAGTGCCGAGCAAATTTATCGGGCCTGCTCTCATCTTCCCTGTCGACCCTTCGCATCCTCCATCCTTCGTTTCCGCGACGTCCTGGCGGCGAATCGTGTCCCAATCGTGTTCGACGTCACAACGAACCGCGAACCTTCAGCCTCGCGATCGTCCAGGCTGTTTACGCGTTACTCATTGGCGCGCTACAAATCCGTCGACCGAGAGCGAACGTCTGCTTTAACGCGAAGTCACTCTGGATGATCGATCGATCGGTGAGAAACACTCTCGTCCAATTACTTCCGAGTAAAACCGGATTTTTTGATGTTTTTTTTTTTATTCCTTTTTTATTTTATTCCCTCGGCACTGAATCGCTTCAAATAAAATTTATATTTTGTTACTATCGTCGTCCTTTTGGATTTTATTCTCTCGTATTAAGTTCTCTTTTTGTAACGAACCGCGAAATATGGACGAAGTGGATTCGTTTCCGATCGATCGTGCCCTTACCTTCGATAAATAAAAGTACGCATTCGGTGTGATTAGAATCAATGACACGCGAAAAACTTTCGGTACTCAGAGACAAAATTGAATTCCCTAAGATGTGGTGGTACAGCTAATGCAAATCCATAATCCAGCTTATACAAATCGATCATGGACGAACGTAGGCTGTGTTCGCTATCCTGATTCTCGCTTTGACTCGAAACAGCGATGGAGAGCTAATAATTATGTGGGTGTCGAAGTACCGCGGGAGTTCGGGCATCCGCAAGTATGCGTCGAAGTTAGGCAACAGAGCGAATATGATCCGGCTAACGGCGTGCCGCGGAGCGTCATGCTATCAACCGTGAAATGGAAATTGGCTCGAAACTTCGCGATAGCCGTGAACTCTTCGAAACACCCTGAAAGTTCGACGTACGAGGGAGGCCACGAAGAAAATGTCCGTCGCGTCGATAAGGACTTCCATCGACTCGTTCTAACGAAATTTCAGTCGCCTTCGGCTCGCTTCTTTTTCCATCGCCGCTGACGGTTTCGTGAGCCTCGTTCGTCCACGACGAACCACGTTAACCGTTCGACGCGTATAATATATTGAGTTACGAACGCGGAAAAAGATGCCGCTCTCGCCATCGAAATGTCGAACGTGACGAATTTAGGGACGCGTTTTCGCGTAACTCGGTATCCATCGTGCCACGATCTTTCTCATAATTCGACATCACGTTCGAGGATGAAGCATTTTTGTTACAAAATAAAAGAGTAGCGTCGGTTTTTCACGTAATTCTCGCCACGTGGAGAGGTTCCGAACTTTTAGCGGATTTTATTACAACTTTTTCATGATTATTCGTTGACTCAATAATCCAGATACGTTCGTCGAAACCAAATAAATGGAGTATACGCTAAGCGCATTATGGAGGCAAATGCGTGTAATTGAAGAGGTGGTCACTGAAATAACCGCATCGGATTTTTACGAATTTCTCGCTCCGTTGAAAGATATCCAGCTTTTAACGGATTTTGCTAAAACTTTCTCACGATTATCTATTGACTCGATAATCCAAATACGTACAGAATACTTTCGAAATAAAAGAAATGGAGTGTACCAATATCGTACGATCGTTTCGCTGCCTCGACTGTGTGTACGAATTTGTCGTAAATATTCATCGTTTCTGGTCGCATGGAAGGACACGAGCTTCGTCGAACTGTCGACGATTTACGCGTACGTGACGTCATCGTCACGTAAAAGATTAAAATTCTCGATAAATAAATTCCGCGGAATGCGAAGCTATTATATCGTTATCGACGAGCTACGTCGCATAGAAATGATTAAACACGTAAGGCGCGGTCCGTGACGGATGATTTATCCACATAATGAACGCGTCAGCGAGAAGCCGTGACACCGATCACGTTATTGTTTTCCCTATTTTCTTTTGCACCGCGAGAACATCAATTTTTTCTGGACGTAAAACCGTTAAACCCGATTACTAGGAACGCGAACGATACACTTTGCAAGCCGTCGGTGCCACGCGTACGTCACTCCTTTGCTCCATGTGCTTCTTTCTCGCGTTACGTTGATATAGCTTTTACGTAAAACGACGCCGGTGATCCTATTAGTAACGATAGTACGAAGGATTCGATATCGAATTATTTTTTCCTTTCGCACGATATTAAAAACGACGTTTCGTCCTTTCGTTTCTTTCCTTCCCCGTCGTTCGAGCTGTCGAATCGCGTCGGCTTCCCGACTCTTCCACGGGTTAATATTTCACGTGTCGACGCGAAACGAATCGTTCTGATTCAAAGTCGAATCAAAGCGAGCGAACAAACGTACGGGAAAGTCGACGGAGAAAAATCAGAAAAATCAACGTTCGCACGCTGGTCGAAAAATCGATCCTGTCTGGAAGAACTCGAGAAGAAAATACGATTTCGCAATTTTAAGCGTTTCATGCGGACTTTTTTTTTCGGTGTTGTCAACGAGAATGCCAACGGAGAGCTCAAATAGGTCGATTTAGTTCGACGAACGAACCCTTCCGCCTTCGCAGGAACGTCCGCGCATAGGGAGAAACGAATTTCACGCGATGAACACGTGATCGCGTCACGGAGGCTCCCTACGTCCATTTTATGCTCGACTTTGTCTCCCTCGACGAAGGAGGGGCGACTTTAGGGCGAAGGTGAGGTAGAATTGATTTTCGATGGACATTCGTCACCGTGTGATCCTAATTAAAGTTCGAGTCGGAGCAAGGTCGTCGGCTTCGGAAAAGATGAAGAGAAGGAGGAGCAGACGCGCGAACCGTGGCGAAAGCAGAGCCTAAGACGAATCTGGGGCAGTCTGACGCCACGAGGAAAAGTATTATCGGAACGTACGTACGCACGCACGCGTGTGCGAACGCTCATGCTGTCGATGGCCAACGACACGAACCTTCCTCTGGCTGATATATGCCGCGGCCTTGAAGACAATAACGTCAGGTAGAAGCAAATTATTCATTTCGAGAACGATCCGAGCTGGACGTTCGCGCGACCACGAATTGGCGCCATCGTTGCGATCCTACGTGAAATACGTTTGTCCCGTCCATTTACGTATACGGATTAAAGACGTACTAATATGTCAATTTCGATTCGTACGCTTCGGTTGGTCCAGTTGATCGTTCGACTTTTGCGAATCGGCCCTTCGTTTGAAACGGGTGAAAAACTGCTCGAAAAATTGAAGCGATTTGAAAACGTTGGTACTCGACGATTTTTTTATGATCAAAAAACAGAGATTCGATAAGTTTGACTTTTGATTTAACGATAAATCCTTGTTAGTCGTAAATGCGAATTTAATTTCGAGTGGGGTAGGCATCGGAACATGGGCGCTGAACAAGTGAGTTACGATAGTATTTCGAGATACCAAATCTTGAAGATTGTTCGTGAATGGCATTGCCACGTGGAGGCGTCGTTACTAATATCGTAAAGGTTTAAATTTGAAAAGTTCTACGAAAGCTAGATACCTTAGTTACGGAGTATCCAACTTTTGCCGTTGCGGCGGCATCGAAACGTCATGCTCTCCTGTACGTACGCATAAGTTCTTCGCTAATGGGAACATTGCACGAAAGCTGGTAAGATATTATGAATAATCCAGTCGTTCGTCCGTCATTTTACAAACTTTGTATTCCGTTCGAGGAAAGCACTTGTGCGTAAAATGAAAACAGCGAGAAAGGAAAGTAAGAATTTACTCAGCGCTCTGTGTCGATGATAGATCTTCTATCTCGTGTTTTTAGACGCGAAGGTACGATATATACTTACTTATATTGAGAATGTACGAATTCTTCTTTTTTCTCAATGTTAGATAT
Source organism: Liostenogaster flavolineata (assembly GCA_025433975.1). NCBI lineage: Eukaryota > Metazoa > Arthropoda > Insecta > Hymenoptera > Vespidae > Liostenogaster > Liostenogaster flavolineata. The sequence goes on from JAITYT010000412.1 coordinate 132,059, forward strand.
CGAATTTTTCGAAGTATCCATACTTAACCTCTTTGGTACGGTGCTGGTCGTGCCTATAACGTTACTTACAATTGAAAGCAAGCGAGACGCGGTATATCTCTGAATGTTTGAATTACATTACAGGCAGCAACAACGAATTTAAAAATAAAGTTAACTTTGCCTTTGCTTCCTGTAACGCGAATCGGTCTATACTTTAATATAGCGTATATTTTTAATGCGGCATTTATAAATGTTACTTCTTCTTGTGATTGATTCTTTCGCTTCTGAGTCCGATGATGAAATTGTTTTCTTCGCTCGAAAGTTACGTTTTCACGATGAAAAACGATGTCGTCTTCGCTTGACGCATCAGAATGCACTATGGATCTAAGAACTAGGAAATGAGATAAAATACAACAATAAAATACGAAAAATCTTGGGAAGAGGTATATTATATTATTACTTAGACATAGTAAAAGTTGGATATAATAACTTTTACTAAGAATTTGCACAAAGGAAAAGAGACTGGTAGTAGCTTATCGACCGAATCATTATCAGACACTGCAACAGCGCAGCAGATAAAACAAAAAATGTGTGGTTATCGAATAAAGTCGGCGGAAGAGTATTTAAGTGGCTAAAGACTACACGGTTGAACTCCCATAGCCTCGATGCGGAGATAAGGTCGAGCTTAAATTTTGAACGGTTCGAGTTAAATAGGAGCTTTGATCGAGTATAAACGCGGAAACGCCATTCGCCTTCAAGTTGCATTCGAAGAACTTTCACGATAGGAGATTTCACGATGCGCCTCGTCAAAGTCAAGTTGGTGTTATAATTTAATATTGCACCGATTCGATCGCAAACACGTGCCTTGTTTGTATATTCGCTTATTGGCCGACGGTAAACGCGATACGTGTTTTCGCGGCTGTTGAAAGTTCGGAACGGAAGGGCGTGGACAGCGGTTTGCCACTGTACACGGTGTCAAAGAGAGTGGCTGAGAGTATGGTTTGGACGTGAGAGATAGAGCAAAATAGCAACTAGTTATCGTAGGCTAAAACGAGACCGCCGTTCTTCGAGAAAACGTATCCGAGGATCCAAAATAAATGCGCATCGATCCTTTCGTTGGTAAGAATCGAGAATCACTGTTCGACACTTGCTACAAATTTAATATGCGAAACTAGTCCAATTCACCGCTCGACATGTAAACGTTTGTATTATATTTACATATGTATGCGCCTGTTACCTGATTATTTACGTACCAATCGTTTGAACGTAGCTCCGGGGATATTCGAAACGTTTACCTCACCCGCAATAATCGTTGCGTGATTCGATTGCTTCCACCTATGATATTGTTAAACATTTGACTGTGTAATTCTCGGAAACAAAACGCGCTTCTGCATGTCAAGTCGTTTTCAATTACTGATAATTGATCGCACGAATAGATTCGACGTTAATCAGTTCGAGCTTGACTTTATCGAAGAAATTGTTTGTAAAGATTATACGCGTAGGTATAATATACATGACTCGCGTTGGACGCCTCTAGGCGCCGTTCGAATTCAAGATGTTAAGATAAAAAGCATATGGAAATTATATCGACAAAAGCTATCTATTAATTTCGAAAATAATTACAAAGCTTCTAAAATCGTGGATCTAGGGTCAGCGATATACGAATGCGTGTAAATCCAAGTGCAGGGAGCGAATTGCTACGTATGCGAATGCACGACACGCGTCTCGTAGTGAAAAACGCATTTCAGCAGAGTTCCAGCGTCTATTTTAATCAGTGAAGTGTCAAGTAAAAGGGGAATAGAATTTTTTCAAGAAAGTTTTAATTTCTTTCCATTTATTTGTTTTTACCGAGATTTCATAAAATATGATTTACTTTATGAAAGGAACATCGTCGTGTCTTTCAATTTTATTAATATTTTGTAACTTCATTTTATTAAATATCGTGGATATTCGTGCTTTGATCCTCTCTTTAACTAAAGAAAGAATCGCGTAAAATTATGGTTACCATTAAAACTTTCGAAGAACAATTCTCAGGATGTGTCGCAGAAAAGATGTTTAAGGGTATCTAATGCATTATAAAACGTATTGTTATTTCTTATATACAACATTCTACACGAACATAGTTATTTATAATAACTTTGAATTAAAATCGTTGCGCAATAGTAATCACGGATTAAAGAATTAAGAGAAATCAATTCGCTTGCTCCGCGCGACCGTAGTTAAATTCTATCGTCGTAGATCAACCGTGACATGTCGAATTAAAACAGAATTCGTGTCCTCGGCCAACGATACCCATCAAAATCGCCAACTAGTTTACGACGATACGTAGGAAGGACTAGACACCCGCAAACACGGTATATATCCTCGATGAAAGTTTTAGCGATATCCTCACGAGTATTCGCTGTAAATACGTGGCGCATCGTAGCGCGGCTGACGATCAGTTTATCGCGACATACGCATAAAAAATCCTCCTCGATTTTATCGTTTCTGGTACGCGAAAAGATTGAAACGACTTACGTCATTACCGCTCAACGAAATTACCCTTTCAAATGTTGGGTGCGTCGAAAGTTTATCACCTTGGATTATCTTCGTAAAATACGTAGGTATGTCGGTAGAAACTAACGTTATTACGATCGATCGCATTTGCAGGGTGTTAATCGCGCTACTGCGAGCACGTGTCTCGTCTGCGTAGATGGTATTCGATAGTTTCGAAGTACGATGAACCGACAAGGCACGAAGTTCCTTCCATGATTGCACTTCGCTCGTGTCCACTTGCACTTCGCTTCACTACGCTTCACTTTACTGCACTGCACTACGCGACGCGACGCGACACGACACGACACGAAACACGCGTCGGAATTACGAATATTATTTCACCGATGT
>JAITYT010000412.1:134955-155088 GCA_025433975.1 Liostenogaster flavolineata
CGCTTAAATTCGTTGTAAGACACCTTGGTCGACCGAAAGAAAAAACGTAGTTCGATGAATCGTTATTGTTGTCATTTTGATGGTAAATCACTTATAAAAACTCCTATGAAAACTCATCTCGTTTTATTTTATTTTTGTTATTAAATAGCATTTATATGAACAAAAAATGGCCTCTGGTAACAAAGTTTTCACGATTAATGTTTCTACTTCAAAAAGACCAAAAATATTTATCGTTGTCGAAAGCATACGTAGTTGGAGATATGTCGTCCTTCGCGTTTCTCGAAACTTTTCCAAACGATATCGTAGAAGGGTTAAAAACGTCTTTTATCAGTTACGTTGAATAATGAGATCGAAATGCGCGTCGTACGTTTATTCAAACCTAACCATGCCTTCGATAATGTAATATTCATGGATCGCGTCACAGAAAATCGCACATCGTGCGTTCGTCTCATTCGCTCGCATCTCACGTTTCACCTTACCCAAATTTTCGATTTCGATTCTTACCGTACGACTCTCCCGACACGCGCATCGCATTGCCTTCGTAGATTCGAGAGAAACGTGAGACGACGACTCTCGCGTTAGCGTCCCTTAAGGAGCGTATCCTATCTAGCACCTGGCGCGCCTCCCTCGTTTTCTTCGTACGTTGTTCCCGTGGTGCATCGCAATTTCGCGTCTTTAGAGAAGGTACAAGAGCCTATGGTTTTTCGTTGGAACCTGTTATAGAAGCTTTGCCAAGTTGCTGTGCGCGTTCTCAAAACGTAATTACAGGCAAAAGGTTTCGTTCTTGCGGAATTTTTCTTTTTTCCCTTGGGAGTTTTAATTCGATACGATTCTAGTCGCACGTTTTTGAAAGAAGAATATTTCAAGTAGAAAGATATTACATGTTGTGAGTCGTTTCTTTGAAATTGGCATCGTTAAAATTGTCTCGTACGTCGAATTGTTTGTTGCCGAGCTTTTTTTTTATTGGATGGGAATCCTTTGAAACACGCGTCATAATTATTTCCGAGGGTAGAATAGAATTGAAATCTTTGATGGAGCAAAAACGTGCCATCGACATGAATACGCTATTCGCTATATTTTTGACGAGAAATACGCCGATATCGTAATTTAACGAGCTTCGCGTTCTCGTTGGCTGCATTTTTAAACTAGCGTTCGATTTTTCATTTCAATTCAAACTTCTTAAATTCCATCTACTTGTTTGTTTAAAGTGCATGAATGCAATCCAATTAATGACAATGGTCGAACGAACATCGTTCGATCGATTCGTTCTTCTTGGGTCCATGGAAACGTTCATAGAAATATGCAAATACGAGATGTGCAATCATCGTTATAGCTTTCCTTTCTTTAACGTTGTTCGATTATTTTTCTCCTTAACATTGTGTATTTTTTCAATAACGTTATTTTATAATCGTTATACGAAATTGATATCGATAATCACCGATATCTATATTTCGTCGGTATAACGCGAACATTTTACAGAGGATGTTTTCTTCTTACGTTTTCGACCTCACCCATATGGCTTATTCTGGATCTAAATATTGCCTTTAAAAATATTTGTCGTATATGAATGCCAATGTGCGTACGATGTAAGGGGAAAGCTCGTGATTCGACGATAAAAGTGATAATATTGTAGTAAAAATTGTCTTTATTTCGTTATTTTTTTTCTTTTTAGAATATTTAAGAGAAGTTTTGACGAAATCATCCATTGAATGTTTTTCAGTTTTTCTTCGACAGATATAACGATCATTTTTGTATTCGAGAACTTTCCGAGGAAAATGTCTTCGGCGTGAAACCATATGCTCTCACCTCGCGAGAATAGCGAAAGATCGTTAGGTGCAACTCATAAGCGCAAACATCTTAACCGCGATCAACGGCATTCCAGTAGTAATGGCCACATTGTAGGTAGATTCGCTGTGGCTTCGTAGTATTCTCTCACGACGAATTGGGAGATCGATCAGCTTTTCATTGGATACGTGCCAAGGTAAGTCTATCTTCGAGCAATCTCTTCGATCACTCTTTTTCAAAAAAATGCGGACTATTTGAAAAATTGCCTATTCAGAAAAACCTAACGAATAGTTCAGAAGGAGAATTTTTTTTTTATTTTGACACGTTCATTTTTAAGACAAATCGCGAGCGATTCTTTCTTCCGTCGATACTTTGTCAAGCTTCAAGAATTTCTTGAAGAAAATCGTCGATCGGTAAAAAGTACAAAGAAATAAGCACAAAAATAGACGTTTTCGGCGATTCAATTTTTAAGAAAATAAAACAATTGTAACTTTTTACGAGCATCTGCGCCAGTTGAAGAACACGAGAGGACAGGGTGGATCGGTACCGTGCAAAGAGGCCACCGACCACCGCCATCGCTGCCGTCACGATCTTTGCTGGAATTTTCTGATTTATGGTGGCCGTTGTCGAGCCTCGTGCCGTCGAGATTCCCTCGGTGGCCATAGAATTCACCTTAAGGAACGGCGTATCTCCGCCCAGACCTCTCCCATCGCGGCCCTTCCTCCTCGATCCACTTGGAATCGCGAGTGCACTAAACATTCCCTGAATTCTGACGGTGGTAGCGTCATTCGCGTGCGCTCGAGATTTCGCGGTTTGGAGGCGCGTTCCCGAGTTTCGCCGTGGTTACGATCCACCCTAATTCGGTTATACCTATTCGTTCGGCGTTTCGATGATCCGCAAAGATATCGACGTCATCGATGAGCCATTCTACGACGTACGAGAGAGAGAGAGAGACGATCGACTCCAAATCGACAAAAGTTCCTCGAAATCAATCCATTTCGAAATATTCGAGGATTTGTCATAAACGAGGAACTCCTGATTCGATTCCACATTCTAGACTCGACGGAAGTTCCGTAGCATAATCATAAAGAATAAAATATTCTTTCCATTACTATGGCGAATGGCATTCGAGTATAGGTCATGCGATAAGTAAGTTCGTCTTTTCCAGCAAAGAACTTAATTATTTATCGAATTCCACCGTTCGTGATCATTTGAAACGCTATTATAAATTGATAAAAAAACTATTAAATAAAAAGAAATTACGTTTAGAGCAACCAAATACATACCAGGGAGCGGATATTACGAAAAAATAGATGATTCGATTGACTAATTTTACGCTTAGACTACTTTTACATTCCGAACTCAACGAGACTCTGATTCTTCGATCACGATCGATCGTCCTCGAACGAAGCAGTACAAATCTATTCGCAAAACGTTTGCGTCACCTCGCGATTGAGCGAGGTAAATATCGAACTTTAAAAGTCGTTTCCTTTTCACAGACTTTTCTTCGTTAGTTTGCGATCTTTTATCTGATTTTTCTCGCCCGTTCGTAGCACGTCCGCGTACAAATACGCAACTAAGCGTTCAATTAAGCATCGCGATGCAACTGTACGAGAGAATTCGAAACGAATCTCGCGATACGACCGAAAACATTTACATAATTGGTGCGATCGGACGAAAGAGAATAACTTCGAGGAATTTCGAAAGCGACGCACTACGATTATTACCTCTCGGGCGAGGAGGTTACGTTTCGATTGCCATCGATAACGAGCTTTCGTGGGGATTGCGTTTGATTCTTTTTAATTAACGGCTCATGGAACGATCCGAGAGCAGCGCTCATTGTTTATTGATTAACTATGCGTGTTCTTTCGCGACGCGGAGACACGAGACTGATGTTTAAACGAGTCGCGCTGGAAGTCGATATCACGGAAAATTCTATCTTCTCGTTCCTCGCTGTTATTCCACTCATCCGTAATTTAACTCACGTACGTACGTGTTTAGCAATTATTCCCGCATTCGTTACCGGATACAGCCGCAATATTGGATGATAGCAAAAATTCGCGATTATAACTTTAAATAAATTATTTTATTTTTACCCTCGCCGGATCATGGTCGAAGACGAAGGGGGAATGGACGAGTGAGTGAACAAACGAATGGACAGCCGATGTGTATATTACATAAATAAGAGACACCTAAGAGGTCCCAACCTTGGACAAATGCACGTGTAATGGAAATAAATAAAACAAAACAAAAATTCTTTTAATTACAAACATTCTCCGTAATTGTTTTTCAACGTTTTACAAGCTGGTAGAATCCCTTTTCGTAGAAATTGAATGATTTTTCTTCAAAGAGGGTCTTGGGGTTCCTCTCGGCTTTGAACATTAAGCACGAACCTTTACAATCGTTTAATAATGTATAATTACTATGGACAAAATTTAAATAACTCTCGAGACATTTTTAGGCCGCGTTTTACTTTTTGCTTCTTGGTTTTGCTGAATTCTGAAAATCGTAGACGCATGGAAAATCCAGTTAACCGCTACACGTGACTATGGCGACGCACGTGGTCTTATCGCGTCGCATTAATTATTTTGCCTCTATCCGATGCCCGTTACACGCAGGCGGCCGTTTGGGTGTGCTAGTTGCTCGGAGCGGCTTGATCCTAGTCCTATCGCGAGGAGACGATGCACGACGAGGACAACAGGAGTTTCATCGATCGGCATGCGCGCGAGATTATGCGGGACGCGATAACGAGCGCAACGAATGCGCTTTCGTGACGTCCATACGTGCGCGCGATTTAGTTAACGCGACGTCGATATGCTTATAATTAATTCCATGGGCGTCGGAGCAACACAGAGGCATCTCTTCTTCCTTCTCCCTTCGCCATTCTCCCTTTAGAAGGCTCGTGAAAGCGTTGCACGATCGGTCGTCGAAGCAGACTTTTACGAATTCGCTTATTTTTGAAGAATTTTCCAAGTTTGCTTGGCTCGAGTTTTGTCGCAATTCATTGGTTTAACGCGAACTCTTCGTTGCAAGATCGTGTTTTATGTATAAATGGACGGAATCGACGGAAAGTGAAGTTTTTCTTGAGATAATTACTCGAGAACTACTTGATTTATGTTAGCATAAAACTTTCCTGCTCCTCTCGTAAGTCCTGGCCATTTAAATCCACCGCGAGCACTCGTTGAAAGAGTCCTGCGCGATCTCGTGGTCTTGCTGAACTGTCGTCATCGGTGTCATCGTAAAAGAAGAAGAAGAAGGAAAAGAAGAACGTTTCGACGAACGTTTGTATAACTGTACTTACAACGTAACAGCAGTACAGCATACAAGAGTATCTTAGTTGCAACGATTACGATAACGTTCGCGAGCGAACAAACTGCACGTAGCTCGGCTAAATTATCTCTCGTCGTTCTGCAGTCATCGCACGTCCTCCGTAAGATCGTTAACTGACTAACCGATCACCTTAAAGCCATCGAATAACTATCGAAGGATCGATAAAATTGCCCGCGCCCCTTTCTTTTATCGCTCGTGAATTCGAATGCGATACAAATCGATACTTTGCAAACTCTCGGGGTGTTACGATGTTACGATCACGAACGTTTGAAAAACGTGAAAAGCAAGAGCGCTTGCCAATCCACTCGTTTACAGTCGATCGATCCTACGAAGTAAAAAAAAGATCAATTGAAATCGTAATTTTAATACGTAATACGCATAACGTGCGATTTGCAAGTAATTCAAAGTTCCTTTTTCGAATATGCATAGAGTTTTACCGCTTATCACGTATATTTAGTCGCAGATAATCGTTTCTTTGGCGAACCAAGCGCGAAGCTCACCTGTCCTATCCGGGCGTAAAAAAAATATCTCGTTTCGGGCGATACTCAATTATATCTAAGTACGCATCGTCCCTCAACGATCGTAATTCGTGAACGAGGAACGTCGCGAACGGATTTCACGCGCCATGTGACGCGTTTGCCTGCGCGACCTAATTTCCAATTCGGTTCCTGTTTCCAAGTGGATTCGCGCACGAACGGCGTACGTATATGCCTCGTACTTGCTCCCATTTCGATCGACGGATCGCGTCAGCGAGCTTCGCAGATCGATCCTCCGTCTTCTCTCGATGCGTAATGCACAGATACCGATTTCTGGAGGACCAGTTGGTCTCGCGTTTCCTACCAAGATATCATCAAATATCGTACAGGATATGATATCAGGATCGCGATATTCTGCGCTTACCGGCTGCGTTGGCAGCATCGGCGTAATTGCATTCAGCAGAAGTTTAATTTCGTTGCATTTTAAGGTTCTGTTATATGTGCGTGTATATATGTTCTGCAGTATATCTATGCAGCATCGATTATATGCATTTGTGAAATGTTACGTAGTCAGAAATATTTCAGACAGTTCCCGATTCGATTCTATATCCCAGACTCGATAGAAATTACGTAGCATAATCATAAAGAATAAAAGATTTTTTCCATCACTGCACGAATGGCATTTAAGTATAACAAATAGATGGGACGATTGACTAGTTTTATACTTTACTACTTTTACATTCCATACTCAACGAGTCTCTGACTAACTTTAGTCGAGTAATTCGAGTCCACTATCCACTTGTGACTTAAGGATCGATTTGATATTATAGATAGACTAATTTTAAACGAATCGCGTCGATTTTTGTTCCAGGCATCGGAGATCGAGAGATCGTTTTTGATTTTGAACTCTGAACGTTAACGTTGAAAGGAGCATTAAAAATTTACTTTAGAGAAGTTGGGTAAACGAGAAGGTAATGGAGGAAAAACTGCTGGAAAATCCGCATGCGGTTACTCTAAGTGTAATATTAAGAGGAACATACGGTTACTTCAAAAGTGTAGCTGTTGCGAAAATACGTTCAATTTAAATCCATTCTACGGGCCATAAAACATCTCATAAAAACCGACTTTAGCGATTAAAATGTCTGATAAACCTAAATCCAATCTCGTAAAATATTTATCGATAGAAAGTAAGTACGTAATCATTGTATTAAAGCTCCGATAAGTTTCTTTAATCTTTTTAGTATACGAGGAACGTCCGACAAATGACAATAATTTAATAACGACGATAATAATAAAATCGGAACGGGTATCGAGAAAGAATGGACCCGCGTTAATCGGCAAATTTTTAAATCAACGATCGAAAATTTACTGCACTGCACTTATAAATTATTTACCAAGCTAGAAAAATGTAACGGCACCGTATTCGTAATAATTGTGTCCTCCCTCGCGAAAAATAACGATCATTTAATGGAACGAAACGCGCAGATATCATTTTCAAGCTTTCGGTAGGTATCCGACGTAAATATCTCCTTTCATCGGAGAAAAAGAAACATATTTTCCTCCCTCGAGTAATAACTTCATGAAAAAGAAAAAAAAAACGACAATGCCGACGAACGAGTCTACCTTTACAAGAATTCGAACATGTCGCATAAATTTGAAAGATACAAGAAAAGACTTTCGATACTAGGCGACGCTGACGTAAACATCGGCGTGTGAAGCGACGCAGACGCGTACGCGCGATATAACGAGGCTTCGAGGCTGCACGATTCATGGAAACGATGAAAGCGACCGAGACGACAAATCGCCGAGAACAGCCACGTTCTCATTTCGAGAGACGACACGCCATCGATTCCAACACCGACGAGATTCTATCGAATCGCGATTCGAATTTATCCTGAATCGATGGCAGTACGATAGAAGACAAAAAAAAAAGAGGAGAAAAATACAAAACAATCGAAAGACGTTCTATCGTAACCGCGTTAACACCGACCGACGGTGAAAAGGCAAAAAAAGAGAGAAAAAAAAGAAAAGAAAAAGGAAAACGAGATACACGAGACGAGCCACCGCTGATTGTTCGTCGGAGACGCGATAACATCCGATCGTAGTCGATACAAATCGAATCGAATTTTCCCGATTAGAATCGATCGAGTCTCCTCGTTAAACCAGAAGCAAGGGATTATTTGGTTGGATTAGACGCGGCTACGTGGAAAGAGAAACGAACGCGCTAGATGGAAGGACGGATAGCGACCTGGAAAGCAATGAAATTTCCTTATCCCGGTGGTTGGATAGGCTACGAACGCGCGTAAGAGAGAACGAAAAATCCACGTGGATCAAGCTGTCCCTCGCGAGACGGACGCGTCGCGCTGTACTTTTCCGACCATACGACGGAGCCGTTAGTTTCTCTAGGTCACAATTTTCCTCGCTAGATTCTCCATACTTCTCCTTCCATTTTTTTTTCTTATTCGGATGATACGCGCGTAACGACGATCGTTCGATCGCCCTTGTTATTTCAAGCAATTGTTTCCAACGAAGACGAAACCTAAATTCGCAGAAAAGCGAGGAAGCGCTTTTCCTCGAGATTCGTTTCCTAACGAGCTCGGAAGCTCGTCGATGCGACGTCTACGAATGTGAAGAACCCGTAAGCGCGTTTCTTATCAGCGTCCGCTCTTTGAAGTTCGCCGAACGGTTTTACTTAGCTCGTAACGTCGCCATCCAACGTGGAGAAAAATAAAATTCGTGAAAATAACGACTCGATCGTTAGACGAAGGCATTAAGGCGGATCGCGGGAAGAAGGCCATCTTTCTCGCGGAGCACGGTGTCGTCTTGTCGTTTCGGAAGGATGCGAGAAGCGAGCCAAGTTGCGATGCTCCGAGGAAGTTGCGAAATGTCGAGACGTACGATGGCCACGGAATCGATTCTCGGAACCCTGTAACTCGTTCGCTCTCGAAACCACAGAAGTTTGGCAAGGTGTTTCCATGAACTCAGGCCGTTTTCCCCTATCTACGAGAATCGACGATTACGAGCTCCTCTCTTCTTAAAGCCGAGCCATTCTAACTATGCGCCGAGCTCGTTATTATGCAAATCCCTTCGATACCTCGTCATCCATCTTCCCCGCTTCTTTTTCTTCCTCCATCACGTTTTCTCGCTTTGCAGCTTCTGAGACAGCTTCTCGATTAGAATCTCGCAAATACTCCCCGAATTTCATGGAATCGACAAAGTCTTAAGGACGAATCCGTTTACCGCGGTGCATCGACGATGCTTTTCAACTTTTTCCTTCGGCTTTTCTTCAACCCCTCCGAATGAAAATTTTATCACAACGCTATTCTTTTACAATCTTAAAATCGACGTTTAAAAAGACATAAATTATTTTCACCAAAGCTGCACAAAGCTAGATTTTTAAAGATTTAAATACCGCGAATATGGGCCCAGCATTTAAAATTGTGAATCACCGTTATATAAAAAACAGTGTGAATTAATGCGCGAAGGGTCGTTATATCGGGGAAATATGGAGGGAAACGTTGGAGATTTTTCCAATGAAAAGGAAAGGACGTGGCTGGCGTTAAAAATCGATTAAGAATCGAGACGAGACGCTCGATCGAGAAGTATTACGAGACAACCGGTCCACGTTGTTCCTTAAAATTCGTACGAGCGGCGACCGGTTCGCAAAGGTGCGGCAAAAAACGCGAACGTACGGTACCTCCGGCTTGCGCGGCGTCGCGTCGCGTCTCGTCGTTTGAAATCGCACGTGCACGGCCCCGCTGTCGCCGAATGGATTGGATACGACGTACGTAGCTCGCACACGATGGAAGAAATCGAGCGTGCGTAGAAACCGCACGCCTATCGCCCTCGCCACTGTCCTACGTAACCAACGACGACTTCCAACCGACGAAGCAGAAGCGCGCTACGTGCCATCGCTTTGTCATAGATTCGCGTATCCGTCGTCGAATCCGATAACGCGCATCGCCAACGCCATGGTCAATCGTCGAGTGCCAGAACGAAATATTCTTTCGCACTGTTTCGAAGATTCCTTTTATTCATTCTCCCTTTGGACTAACGCTCGTCTTCCTTTCCTTTTCTTTTTCTGTGAAAATATTGCCGACACGATACGATAAAGCCTCGTTTCTTAACTTTGATCTTAGCCAAGAAGTTCGACAAGCGAACGTATCGTTAAAAAGAAAAAAATAGCCTCGTTTTTTAAAACGTCCGAATCTGTTTGAAGAAATACACAGTTTCTCTCTCCGTCTCTTGCTTTCTCCATTCCTTTTTCTTTTTCTATGTACGTGTTACCGAATGTCTATGATTTAAGAAGATCGTGGAAACGAGTCGGAAGGCTGTGCCTTGTCGTATATTTTTGGGATTCTTCTCATTTTTTTTCTCAACCACTTTCGTTCGTTCATTAAGTCGATCGATCCTTCTCGTCCGACGGTAGATAATAAAGCTTCGTTCGTTTGAGAATTTACTCTCGTTACCTCGATTTTCTCGTTTCGTCGTAACAAATATCGTCTTTCGCTAATACGGATATGAACGCAACGGGGAACGAAGCAATTGGTATTATTCTTCGTTATTCCGTGGTTGCTGAATTTACGAGGCATTGTATTCGCGAAGAAAACGTTATTTTTAAATAGAGGAAAGTTAAAAGTCTCTGGTATATTTAAAAATTTCGTCACCATGCAAAAAAAAACAACGAGCAAACGCAAACTGATTTATTTTCGTCATTTCGAGATGCTGCTAGGTTGAAAAACGTCGCTTTTAAAGTAAATCGCATGGATAACGCACGTTAAATTCATGGAATGAGTTTAGGAATGAACGGAGAAATGACAGTGATCGATCTCCTTAAGAATCCGTACCTTTTCTCGTCCGTTAAATTTGTAGCTGGTGAATCGTACGACGCTCGACAATCGCGAATAAGAATCTTCCCATCGTTCGAAAGTAACGATTCAAATACAAAGGATAAGTACATACATTGATATTCGCTTTGATATTCTTTTGATTTATCGTCTCGACCCTCTCGCTCGATGAATGGCAACGGCGGACAAGAAAAAACGATTCTTATTATCGAATGCGGATATCTGAAACTGCGACGAACAATGGAGTATCGTTGGTAGAGAATCGCTGTTCGTTCGTACGTGCGTATTCGTCGTTGAATTCGCGTTGCTTCGGATCACTCGTGTATTCCAGGACTATGGAGAGAGTCTAAAAGTGAAGGTATCGTCTAGACGGGTTATCGATCTTCGCGTTTATTATTAATTACCCAACCGGAATATCGACGTTGTATTCGTCGAGGAGAGTACGACGAGAACAAAAAAGAAATTCCTTTGAAAATCTTGTTCCAGAAATCGAGACGCTTCTACCTCGATTCGATAGTGTGATTGATTTTACTGCCGATAGGTGGGTCTTCTTCGCGACACGACGGACGAGGAAAGATTAATATTTATATCATCGTGTACAAATAAGAAAATGACGTAAGTATCGTACGATCTAAAAAATAATGTTATTTAATTCGTTCTATCGCGAACGAGAAAACGGTGGAAACTTTTGAAAAACTTTTACAATTAAGGAATTATTTTCGAAAAACAACTTCGTTTCGGTCTTTCCTACGCGTTTACGTATCTTTCAACGAAGAAAGCAACGCGCGCCATTATCCGCTTCCTCGAGGACTTCAAGATCGTAAAGTTTTGACAGTCAACGAACAAAACAATTTTACTTTGTTTCACGTTCCCTCGTACGTCGAGTTACCACACAATGGCAACGTAATACAACGTCATTCTTATTGCACGACTACGCGGACTTCGACGACGAGAGATTCGTAGTTTCGTCTCATCTCTGTTCAACGACACGATAAAGAAGAAGCGTCCCGATGAATTTGATTGGATTTCGATGGATATCGAGGCACTGAAAGTGAATCGAACGTACGAAAGAGCGAGAGACGAATACAGAGGAGAGAGTGAGACCGAATTTCTCCTTGACGGTGAAGAACTGCTTTTGTACGAGCCTTCCATGGAATTCGACGAACGATGAACGTTCGGCAGCATCCCCGTGCAAGGAGAATCCGAATGTATGTCGCGACGGACGTGAAAGTCGGTTTCCATTCCGTCGTGTCGCATTGTTACAAGCGATATGTAGAAGAACGTGGCATTTTTGCACACGAGGCACGCGTCCGAACGGTCGACCAAATTCGCCTCCGACGGAATGTCGAGGAAATTCGAAGGCGTGTCATTTCGCCTACGGCTACTTTTCGTAAACCCTAGATTCATAAACATTCGTCTCACAGACCGCGAAAAATACCTAAACACTTGTTACTTTTAAAGCGATCACCGCCATTTATTATGTGCCGATTGCTCGTGTTCATTTTCGCTTCAGAAAATTACTGATTAATAAACAACTTTCCAGATTTAAAGCGTGTTTTATCGCTCCTTGCATTCCATAATAGAAAAATTATCGATATAATGTGTTCGTCTGAGAGACGAATGTTTATGAATAGTGTATCTCCCATGCATGTTCGCGAATTTAGGGTCAAAGGTTTTTTTTTTGAGATACGAGACAAAAATTAAACGACGAACGATAAACTGCAATTTATTTACGCCTTGGACCGATATTTTCTCGCTCGACCGAGCCTTCGAATTATTTAACCCTTTTAGCGGTAGGCTCGCCTACGAGGTATTTTCGAAGAATGGCCGATAGATCGACCATTTTTTATTGAATTATCAAGGGCCGATCTATCGGCTCGACTTGCGTTGAACTATGATCTTCGCAGTTCGCTGCTTTTTGTCACGTGGCGAGCCTCGATCTTACGACCAACGTGACGAGATCGTGTAACAGTGGCATGGCAGTCAACGCGCTAAACATTTATACGAGCCGTACAAGCTGGCGACCTCGTGCCTCGTCGGTTTTATGTAAAATAAACGCAGCCCACCGCCATCCTTTGCTTATCTCTCCTTAGAAATATCAATCCCACGCAGCCTCTCACACGCGACTCGACTCGATAAACATCTCGATCGTGCGAGATCGTAGGGAACTATCTTCGACCTTCCGGAAATTTCACCGGGGATAGAGATCGAACTTTTTTTTTGGAATCGCGAATCACGGTTCCGTACAAATAGATGCGAGCGACGTGTGACGTCGTTGAGATAAATTGAGATAGATAAGGAGAAAGTAAAGAATGAAGGAGAAAAAAGGGAAAATTACGTTTGCCGTTTCCGAATTCATCGTTACGTTTACAAAGACGACTAACGAGGAGAGGTCGTGTGCGTCTGTGTTTTTGTGTGGTATGCTTGACGTATTTTTAAAAGAAATTTCGAGACACGGTCGCTTTTGGAGTGACTAGAGACGAAAGAGTTATTTAACGCGTGTACGTCGGTGATACGAAAGAGTTACGAAATGGAGAGTAAAATGGAAAATCGAAGAAAGACGACGAAGACGGAGGAAGATAGAAAGTATTCCGGAGTAGAAGGAACTCAAAAGCAAAGAAGGCAAAGAAAGAGATTGTAATCGAGGTAAGTCGCGTAGTCGCGGACGAAGAGGGGAAACGAAGAACACGCGATACAAAGGGATTTCCAATGATTTTACCGTCGACTAAGGCGATGGAAAGTAGTCGTGCGCGTGTGCGTTGAAAGGAAAGTTGGAAAGAGAAAAAAACGGAGAACTTTTTTCTTGATGAGTAAAAAAACGACAGATACGGACTCGAAACTCCTAGATCGATTCGCAATTATGTTCGCTGCTGCGTCGTTTTGCAGTTAGTCGCGCGGCTAAATACGGCCTAAGAGCGAGGCAATCAAAGAGAGACCCGACAGGAAGACACGCGTAATTAACTAACGATCGGCGGTATTTTAGATGATGTTCATACGTCTTGATCGCGCTCCGCCGAGCGTTTAACCAGAAACCCCGTCGCTCGTACGCAATTTGCAAGAGCGGAGAATTCGAGCTCTCCTTCCGACGAATACCGTTGATTTAGGTATGCGATTGCCGCACGTCGCTCAACGGTAAGATCGGAGATACGTTCGTAATTGAGACGAGATCCTTCGAACTGATTTTGCGGAAACACGCGTTTTAGGCTCCTTGTATCCTTCGAATGTAATTGAAGTCATTTTTCAAAATATCCCTCGTGCTCCCTAAGTGCTCGACCAATCGAGTTTCCCGCATTTGAAATTTTTAACTTCAATCATTCGCGATTTCGATCATTAGCGGCAACCGAGACGTCTTCGAAATTAAAGATACGTTTTCATAATTTATACTGCTAAAGTGAGCACTAATTATGCCTTTTTCCTACGACAGAAAGTAAAAGAATAAATAACTGATAAGTTATTCAAGTTAATATATCGAAATAAATGTAAAAGTTCCATCGAATCTCTCGATGTCACGTATTTTCACAATGTGCTGATACCTGAAGTGAAGTTAGACCGAGTGGAGAATAAAATAAATACAAATATTAATAAACGTACCGATGTTTCTACTTATAATTAAAATATTCATTTTGTCTTCGCGATGAGCAACGACACTGTAAAAGCGCCTGAGCTTTAAACCTTAGGATAATCTTAGCCAAAGATTCAGCATTCGCTCAAAGAAAATGTCTCGAAGAGATAGATTGGCGAGATAAAGGACCCTACCGAGTCAATAAATTGCTAGCGTAGATCTATAATGGGCTTTTTCTAGCTCGTTTCCACCTAGACTCGCGCGTACCTCCACGCACCGTTGCGTTCCATTTGTTAGCCTACAAATTCCAAACGAATTGTAAAAGTAATAACGGTAATGGAAAGGACGGTCTCGCCATTTTCTCCCCCTTATTTTCACTAGCATATCTCGGTCGCGATCGACTTCACCAACATCTTCCCATAATTTAATTAAAGTAAAGCTAACCCGAAGCGTACTAGTTCACCATTGTTTCACCTTTTTTCCATCGTCCTTCTTCCATTTGCCTCGCGAACAATTTTTACCTCCGTTATCAAGGGAAGAGAAGTGTCTCGAAGATCGTCGTATTTAAATACACGAAGAATTCGCCGAACGTTCGCATCGTTAAATGAAATTCTTCTTTCCAAGTACAAAAGCGCCGAACGGTCTTTCTTCGTTATCCTTTTTTAGGCGTACGCGGAATTCTCAACGGCCGACGTCGTACCGATGTCGTCCACATAAAATGGAACTTTTACGATCGACGCTGCGTTTGAGTATCGATCACCTAGCGAATCGACATAAAGGGGAAATTCTGCCAAAAGATTAAAACGCGACGCCAAAACGGCGACTGTTAAGCTACCAGGCGACCGGGCATCAACGTAACGCGTGATGACAGGCGCGCATTCACGTATGGAGTCGCGTCGTCGTTGATAATCGTTATTCATCGATAAGATCGAATCGAGAGATCCGTTAATGACTTGTCACGCAATCGCCAGAGAAATAATTACGAAACTGATGTCGTGACGCGAAAGGATAAGAGTGAGGATCAAAATTCGCGATTTTTTCGTTCTTGCCTTTCCAAACAAGCAGCCTGTCCGAAGGGATATAGGATACGAAGGATATCGTTCAAGGATATCAACGTCGAAAGGAACAATAAAAAAAAGTACGAGAAAAAAGAATTTCGAATAAAAAAAACACGAGATTTAAACAGTTGGGACGAATCGTTCGAGTCAAGTCGACGAAACGAAATTTAAATTCGTTCGTCGTCTTTCGATCTATTTCTTCGTCGCTAAAACTTTTCGAAAGACATCGATCGATTAAAAAGAAACTCGTTTCTTCGGATCGTTCTGCGATTTCGAGATAGAAATCTATGGGTGAGTAACGCAGTGTCGTTCGAAAAGCGACGTCGTCGATGCCACTGGCGACTTCGCAGTCGCCGCCTCCGTTTCCTCGCGCGAGAAAAACCGAGGAAAGAAACCAGTCCAGTGTTTAGTGGAAGATCAGGCAAGTGGCGCCATCTTTCCACGATTCCGTAAACGTTCTATTAAGGAATTCACTGGCGCGTTAGAATTTACTCCGCGACTAAACTTTGGTCCGCGGTAAGGATATTCAACGGTGATCAGTGACGCGCTTCGCGTTTTACGATCTTTTCGCGCAGCTTCCACATCATTTCCCGCGCTTTGATTATCGACCACGGACTGTACTTTCGAAAATCTAGCGCTCTTTGTCTCAAGATTTAATCAGTGAAAGTCGTTGCCCTATTGAACGATGCACTCGATTTCGTTCATTTCTAATTTCCCAACGCAACATCGTGATTTTGTTCTTTTCAAAATCGTGACATTGCGCAACAATCCACCTTTGCAATTTGCAATTTTAAGTACGACGATTATTTCGAATGAAATTGGATCCAAAACGATGGATCGTACGAATTTGACAGAAGCGAAGCGAAGCGATTCTTCCGGTTTAAAAGATGTTCTGGGTCGATCGATTTCACGTGTCATCATTTCGACGAAATCTCGCGAATGCGAAAGAATGTTTTCACGCATTGCGAAGTATTTTGGGATTAGTTTCACTGACGCGTCGATTACCAAGCGTCGGTAGCCGTATACAGGCATAAGACAAAGGCACGTCGAGTTCGGAGTGGCACACGGTCATTCGAAGATCGATCTGTCGGTGAAATATTTCGATAAATTTCAGATAGAAAAAATAGTAAGGAAAAATCGTTTCCCTTTTTTACAATTAATTAACAAAATTGGTCAGTAATATAACATCGGTAATGTTAATCGGTACCAGTCCTGTCGTCGAGTTCTTTTTATTATATAAGCTGGGAAAATCCCATCCATTCGCACTCTCTCCCTTTTCCTCGTTTTCCTTCTTCTCGAAGGTTCGAGGACGTGTCGGATCAGGCGATCAAGCCGTTCGGTTTGGTCGGTTTGGTCAACATCTGCTTTTTTCCGCTGGCTTCTTCTAGAACCTTTGGAAGAATAATTCATTTTCTCTTCCTTGCTTCTTAGAAGAATGCAACCGCGTATCATTTACTTTCGCTGCCATGGACGCCACGACTCGATTATCAATATTGATAAATCGATCTTCAAATGAAAATAAAGAAATACCGCTGTAACGACCAAACGACTGTCTACTTTAAGCCGTTCGTGAGTAATATTACTCGTAGCTCCTCGTTACGTTATCGTTCCCCTTCGGAAACAGCGATGCGAAATATAAAATCGATATCTAATCACTCGTTTTATTCCCCTTTAGCACTTCCAGTAGAGATGAATCCAATAACGCGACGTAAACGTCTCCATGATCGTTGCCTGACTAAAATTCCTAATGAAACAAAATCCATAGGCGTGTCAGGATGATAGCACGCCCGTACGCCTGCGGCGTATCGCAGCGATTTCAAGTTTCCGTCGAATATTCGACGCCGAGCGTGACGATCACCGCGGAAATTCGACATTAAAAAATTGGACGGACGACCGATGGACGCGACACGTCGACTCGAAATCGCGCGAAACCGCTATAGTACGCGACTCGTCTGCTTTCGCACCCCCGCATAACGCGCGCGTATGCAAATTCGACTAGTGAAATTCGCGAGCGCGATCGACTCCACGACGAGCAACAGGTGTCACTTGGCTACCGACTTCCAACTTTAACGTAATCAATAATCTCGTTATACCTCACCTGCAGCATGAAAGCGTCCACACATCCACTCGATAAATTTGTTCCGAGTTGTTCTCGTTCCCTCTTTTCTTTTTCGTTCGAGCGAACGATAACAAGCTCCTTGCGTAGCAGCGAGATTAGCAAACTTTCAAAATTACGCGGAACGGTTGCTCGAGAGATAACAAATTAAACTTCGGATTTTAACTCCAGGCAGATTTCGAATAAATTATTCTCGTGTCTCTGCGGTCGTAGGATCGCATCTAATCGACGTTACAATCGATTCGTTTGCTCGTTTCGATCAATTTGTGAAATAGTCGGATAAAACATCCGCTTGATTTATCCGACAGTTTATCGGACAATGGCGTGGAGTCGGGCTGCTGGCGATAAAATTGAATTAAGAATTTCTTTTTGCTTTAGTCGCCGCGACGAACGTAAACACAAAGCAAGTAATAATTTACGATGGCAGAGACTACTCGGAGATACGCGGAGACTCTGTGGTCTCAAGATACGAACGTGGAAACTTTTATCGCGTTCGTTCGTCGCTGCACGACTCGTCGACTGTCATCGAATGAGGCGTCGTCGGTATCGGTGTCGTGTCGTTACGTTTGAAGGTAGGAACGACGTAGGTAGATTCGACGGATCTCCATAAAGCGTCACGCATACAAGCGTAAGCCATGAGTAATGGACCTCCGAACGGTATTCGTTCGATGCATGCGCGATCGCGGTAAAAATCGAACGAATTTCGCGTTTAATCACGTTACGAACGGGACGAATTACAAATCTGACGATCACCACGATTTAGAATGCGACCACGATTTGCGACTAACCGCTTGAAAAATCGTTTCATTTCAAGCAGTTACGTGTGTTTGACGCGTGTACGTGAAAAATATAAAATTCTTGCTTTTAATAAATAATAAATAATAAAATTATAATATAACGATAAATAATAATATAAAAAATAATTATAAGTAATCGAGTAATAAAAAATAATAAAAATAAATGCTAAAAGTCGTTGCTTGATTTTTATCATTGTTTTTGACATTGCTTTTAAAACTAAATTCCACGCTTAACCGGTTGAGTCGAATTCTAATTTTTGAGTCTAGTTTCCAATCGATCGATTCTCAGTTAAAGAGATATCTTTCTTCTTTCCTCGATCGTTTCTCGAGAAAAATTCCTACTTCTAGGAAAATCGCGATAAACATTGTGAAGAGTTTTTGCGAAAGAATGGAAATCTTTTTTCGGAAATCGGAAACTCGATTCCCGAAAGTCAAGAGCAGCGTCTCTTCGAGGATAAATGAGAGCAACTTTCTACCAGATAAGGATAAGAAACAATCGTGGCACGAGGTGGCGTGGGAAATCCGTAACGGGCGTAACACTTATGATTGATGATGTACGTGGCGAGTCGCGCGAGCGCACTTTACTTACTCGGAAAATGTTACAAGGTGAAATATGCGCGGAGCCGGTACGTACGACGTTGATCGCCGTGCAAACGATGCATTCGTGAATCCGTGTGTGTAACTCTCGGCGCGAAATCGTAGCATTTATCTCGAGTCGAGGCGTCGTCTCTCTTGGCAGTGCGAGCGTCTCCAGGAGCTTTACTTACCTGGCTCACGTCGCTCATGACGCACGACTTAATTAGTTTAGCACGGTGTCGCGTCAGCCGACACGTAGCGCAGCTTCTACCCCGGAATATCTCCGAAAAAGCGAGTTCCTTCGAGCGAATTGAAAGAAGAACGAATTTCACGGGTTGTCGTCGGACTTAGGTGGAGGAACTTGAATTATTTTCTTTTTTCTATTTTTCTTTTCTTTTCTTTTCTTTTTAGAAACCGACCGTCTCCATTCCGCCATCTTCTTCGTCACCGTCGTTCGTCACTTCCGTGAAAAGTTAAGCTGTTCGATGCTACGATTGGACGAATTCGCGAAGATGTAAGGGAAAAGAAGGAAACGTCGTGTCTCCTGCAAGAAATTGCGCGAAAAGAAACGTTTCCTCGAAGCGTCAATCTGGACTTTCACGAAGAGAACCTTTCTCCTCGTTTGAATGCGAACGTTCCATTCGACTTTCCAAGATCTTTTCCTCGCTCCCTTCCGTGTGATCGTACCTAAATACGAGAAAGGAAGACAGGCGAGACAGGAGAGACGCGCGCACCATCCGCGGGTCGAGAGATTCCCTCGGTCTTGCTCTTAGTTGTTGGTAGTTAGAGGCAATAGCTGCCGAACGGCGATAGCAAAGCATCGTTTAAACTAAAATAGACACCAACTGGCTGGCCTCGTTGTACGATGACGCGCTTATTACGAGGAGGAAGCGGATGTCTTCGAGCGTCGACGGACGCTTCTGTTCGGTTTCGAGCCGAAACCACCGCGCACACGTACTTCGATTCCATACGATCGTGGTCGCATAAATCGTCGGAGCGGTTAAACGTCGCGGAAACGTTTGTCTCGCGAGTTTTATCACTCCGTGAAAAACGAGCGCGTGACGCTCGTGTGCAAACGGTATAGCGTCGCTTGCAAAATTCGATGATTAATGTTACGATGATTAAATACACGGGAATCGATTCGATGTAATTATTCCTGTCGAAGGCGATTCGCGTCTACGATGAAAACGTCGTAAGTCAGTTAGGCCGTTTTTTTTTTTTTTATTAAAAATATGTACGATTATTGCGAGGCGATATCGTGCCGGTGAATGGCCTTACGTCATACCATCGTTGTAGTTTAAATTAACTTGACGTTGATCTCGTAACTTACGATGTTCCTCGATGATTCGAAACTCGAACTTGTTAATAAGCGAACGAAGAGTCTCGGGTCCGATGGCACGCGAAAATACGACGAGTTTCGCGATATTCGACGGAGTCGAAACGACGAAGCGACACGCACGATTTATTGATATTTCTGTTGATTGTCGCAGACATCGGGTTACCAATTAATAATAATTTAACAAATCGAACGAAAGCTTCGGTTGTGTTTCATTCTCCCTTCGTCTCCCTCTCTCTCTCTCTCTCTC
>JAITYT010000412.1:164104-175697 GCA_025433975.1 Liostenogaster flavolineata
TTCTAAATCTTGTCGTTCCATCGAATTATTTAATCGACGACGCAGTAATTATCGTATCTGAATTTATCGTTTAACGCTCGACATCTAACGCAACTGTATCTTCGTTTCTCAACCGCGGGAAATTCCGTGAAGTAAGAACAAAAATTAGGTCGAAGATTACGTCGTAGGGTTACTCGTTCGTGAACTCGTCGACGAGATCGAACTGCTTTCCGCTTCCACGACTCTGGAAGTAGGAAAGCTATGTAATTGGTGTGCGTCGTTGAGATCCACTCTCGTGCGAAAATTCGTCGCCACGTGCCAAAGGAAGCTCGATCCGATAAATCACGGTGCTGCGGTCAGTAAGAATAAAACGAAATTGCTGAAAAAAGGCTCTTATTCGCCAAACAGGATCGAAACGGACGCTTATCGATGGCGATTATCGCGTTTATGTCAGACTTACCTGGGATCGTGGTCGATCCGTTCTCGTGCGCGCGCGCGATTACATCCTTCGCACGTTCGACGATCGATCGACGATTCTCACGGGCAGCCACGCCTGATCGAACGTTAATGACCCGGCAAATTTCTGCGGTTTTATTTATGTACCTCGGTGTATCGACTTCTTTTCATTTCCCATTTTTCATCTTCTTTCCTTTATGAATCTCACGCGTCGCGCCGTAATTTCAACGACGATTTAAAAAAGATTTTAAAAATGATCCACGCACGAACGCCGCCTTCGCGAAATAATCTCTCTCTTCTCGAACGAATTCGCTTTAATTCGCGTCGTTCGTTCGTCGACGCTACGATTACTCGAAACGAACAATTTTGTGTCTTGCTGGGATCGATTATAAATTCCACGATTATAATAAATTTTCTTACATTGATTTGTATTTTTATCGTCGTGTCACCGCGATATCGCATCAGCCTTTAATTCGCAAGAGAACGGCGATGAACGATTTTTGGTTGAAAAATTGACTTGCGACGGGCGTTGCGAATTAATAAAAATCGCGGTTAAATTTTCGTGACTCGTCGACGGGTCGCACCGGACGAGCGCTCTTGCAATCGAGAATATTAAACCCGTCAGATCAACGTCGTCGGATGTCGTCGCTGGAAAAAGTGGAGTTCAGTGGCTGGTGGAGCGGCACTTGCTATTTAATTGCATTCCGCGACTAATATGTCTCGTGTCTGGAATCGCGACGGTCGCGATGATACCTCGTAAAATGTGCTTCTCCGCGAAGATTACGTAGCCAGTAACGACGTCTTCGCTCGTCCAAAGGCTGTCTACACGCCATCTTCTCGAGATGAGTGCGTAACAATCTTGCGCGCAAAGTGCATTCGATCGCGGTCAATGCGTGATACCGCTGCTCCTGCGCAACGAATAATTTCGTACGTTCCTCCCTTAAAACCTTCCGAAGCATGGCAGAGTTAAACATTTCCCACCTTTTAGGTACTTAAATATGAATGCTGCAATGTTCTTTATACTACCTCAGAAAATTAAAATTTCTTCAAGCACAGAGGTTTACGTCGAGACATATAATGTTTCCTTTCTACATTTTTTTTATCAATTTTATGTAATTTTGTCTCTCTTAATTAAAATAAATCTAATTTGTTAAATTGTCTAAGAATAAAATTTGACTTAAGGATAAAATATGGATTTTTTTGGTCGTCTACAATTCCGCGCGTCGAAGAATTAAGTGCGCGAAACGCGGTCCATGTCGGTAGCAGTTATTCAAGGATATAAATACGGATACTCGATCGCTGGGTGACCAGAATAAATGAGCCGCTCGCTTACTAAAACGATTAACTCCAGAGAATGGAAAGTAGAGAAGATCGACGATTCGATATAAATCATTGCGTTAAAAGATTCTTAAACTGAAGATCGTTAAACTAATAACTAATAATAAAGAAGGTATAAACGTTCGATTCGCATCATCGTAAAGATTCACTCCGGCGAATCATTTATATCATTTAATAGTGTTAAATCCAATTGCGAAAGAAACTGCGCCAGTTAAAAATTTTAAATAGAACCAAGTCACTCGTCGTGGTTCGTGAGCTGTTGAAATATCGAAAACCTTAATACTCAAATAAGACAGAATATAAATACTAGAGGGATCGAACAGTAATCGAAATGGCGAGAAACATTTATTTATTAAAGAAATCTTAGATACTAGTCGACAAAATAATTTCCATCATTTTCTGACACTTTTTGCCAGCGTAAAGGCAGTTGTTCGACCTTTTTTAAATCGAAGAAATTTTGATAGATTTTTCGATAGACCAAATATTAACAAAATCGTCGACTCTCGGTCGGAGTCTCTTCCTCCTTCCTGGCCACTTCGTTCGTATCTTCCTATGAGAGACGCACCACGACGATCGCGGCCGCGTTTCAGACCACGGACAGGATTGAAATACGCATCCGCGTACATCCGGCGTCGCACGTCGCGACTAACAATTAGCAGATCGACCACCGGCACACGCATGCCTCGTGCTTCATAGTTTGCTGGAGGGCTTATCGAGGGGCGAAGGGCAGGAGGGCGGTCTCTCGGAAGCGCTCGTTACGCACCGAACGCATTAAACTCTCACTGACGTTTAACAGTTAGCAACGAACCTCTCTTAACGCGCACCGAGCGTCGTTCGACGATTCGGACGAGCGCGTACTTCGATCGAGCGGTAAATCTTCGGGCGAGGATCCCGCGAAATAAATAGTTTCGTCGGCTCGAAGAGAAGCGCTCAACGGAACCGTCGAAGAGCGAAGTTAAATCGTCGCGACGGACGTAAAGGCGAAATAAGATTCTAATTGGATTCCTTCGTTCTTCGAGCAGCGATAAATCGTTCGCTAGAGGAAATGTACGCAATCATTGCTTGATTTACGATTTGACGATCGTTTTCCAAATAGTAGAGTCGCTCGAGACGCGAGTGTTCGGACGAGACTATGTTCGCCAGTTTTTTGTAAGTTAGAGGCCCGAATTTACGGCGTTTTCGACTTATCGCAATCAGCTTTCGTGTAGCGAGTTTCGAGCGTTTTTTTTTAACTGTCGCTCTATACGACGACGCGCGAAGAGTATCTTAAAATACGAAGAAGTTAACGGTAGGGAAGTCTCGCAGACATCTCGGAGAAAGGCAGATTGACCAACGACGATAACGATCGGTGCTATTTTAAATCTTCCGATTCTTCCGCTACTTCGAACGCGAGTCGCGAATTAAAATACGCGCGTAAACGCACGCTTCGATTTAATTCGAATAACATATAAAGTCGATTATGTCACCGGATTTACATATTACCACGTGCGGCCAGGATCACCGTAGGACGCGAGATAAATTAAATTTGAATTTCAAAGTGCTCGAAGGACTGCGCCTTCTGCTCTGCGTCACTCGCATCGATGCGAACGGCGTTTCCCAAGAACGTTCCTTTGCAATTTAAGATCAGCTCGGTTATGCTTGATTGAAGCTTCTGCGCGAAATGTTACGGTCCATTTGCATACGTTGTAATCTTCTTGTCACGACGTTGCCACGAGTAGGACGTCCAAAACGCGGCTCGTTCCTTCATGATAATACGAAAGGCGAGGAACGAACGCATCTCCTTATCTCCCGTGAAATTTCGTTGTCGTATTTTTGCGCCATTAATTTACAGAGAGAGAAAAAAAAACTGGGAAAGAGAAAAGAAAGAATTTTCGCCGTCGTCCCGACGTGATCGCGTGACGCATCTTCGTGCTCGAATTAATCCGTCGTTCCTATTCGATCGGTACGCTCGCGCGTCGAGTAGCTCGCTAATTAGAAAATCGACACCGTATAGAAATTGAACGCATAGCCCGAGGTTCGTTTCTGCGTTGACGCAACGCGCAGAGGCGTGCCTAAAATTCTCTATGTAACACCATGTGACACAGATTCTGGATCGCCTTTCTTGAAAGCCACACGTGAGCCACATGCGGCGTCGACTACATCGCGATACGGACATCCACGAGCGATACGAAAATCATGGGAGATCGACGTCGATTCGTCGAAGAAAAGAAAGTAGGGACGTCCTTCGCCATCGAAAACTACGCTTTGAAATCTTGCATCGGTAGGTGTTTTCGTCTTTCATTTTTCGTAAAGAATGACGACGATTTTACTTCGCTCGTAAAAACTACGCGATTTTCAAATCACAAGAGCGACGCGGACGTATAAGTATTTTCTCTCTCTTACTCCCCTTTGTTCTCTCGCAGAATTACGTTCACCGGTATACCGTGACGATCGCGATTGGAATCTTCGCTCTGACTCGTTACGTGTGGGTTTTCATCCGCGAGTACGAATGAATCGGCGATTCCGATCGCGACCCAATACCGTGACGTACTTTCTAACGACAAGGCGCCACTACGTACGTATACGAATGCCATACTCTGCCACGCAAGGAGGTTCGTTTTTGTTTTGACAGAGATTTCCAGAGCCGAGAGTACGTAGTCTTTAGCGTGAAATCGAACGGGTAAAATCGGCATGGTGGAAGTAGTTATGAATGTTGAAATTTTTCATCGTGATTACTTCAACCATACTCGAAGTAGCAGAGAAGCGAATAAGCAAGTTGCAAAGAGCACACGAGAGGGGCGAATGCAAAATCCTTTGTAAGATTTCACGGTAATATTTGATATCAAGATCTACGTTATCGATGTATCTGGTATCAAAATATATCGAACCGAACGAACGAACCGGCTTGAGACTTTGACAGCCGAAATATTGGAAAATGCCCTGAACATTTGAGTTACGTATATACGTAGATTTTACATGGGAAAACGAAATCGTTGTCAAAGGATGAGCGATGCAAATTTTTGGTCCGATTATGCGTTACCCAGATATGGGTGTTTCGTGTTTTCGTCGTGTTCCTCGTGAAATTCCTTCTTCGAATCTGAATAAGCCGGAAATCTCAGCACTTTCGAAACGATTTCCGTTCGCTTTGAACGACATTCCGCGCCGCGAGAATCTCAACTCAAACTACTAAATTTAAAGACCTCTAGATAATGCGGTTTTCTCAATTACATTAACTAAAGTCCGAAGGGGAAGGAATATACTACTCGCATCGAATCGCAGATAGTAAATATAGCAAAATAGCAAAAGCAGATAGTAAATTTATCTTGTCCTTGTTGTTAGTGCAAGTTTTGAAAAGTGAAAAGTGAAATTGTAACATCGTATTCGGCAAAGAAATAGCCGCGTGGCACCCGCGGCATCGCCGTAAGAAATAGTCGTAAGAACTCGGGGGACTAACCACGTTACTTTCTCTTGTGGCCTTCATAGAGTTCGGACGTGTCACCTTGAAACACGCTCGTTCGCGCTTACGTTTCTTCGCGTTCCGACTTAGCATCGGAGAAACTAGGGAGATGATGCTCGAGACGCATCGGTCCCCTGCCCACCTGGAAGCTTCGTTAGGTTTCTCGATCGCCTGAGAGCGAAGAATCGCCTCGATCATCGGTCGGCGGAAAACGACGTCGAAATTTCGTCGTTCTCCGAGCGATTCGCCTTCTTTGTCTCCTTTCTCTTTTCGCGTATCAATCGTAGAAAAGGAACGTGCGATCGGCGGGCCTTTCGACACGGTTCGCGAGTAAGGCGTTCGAACGCGAGCGAAGAGTCGATTTACGCCGAGGAAAACGTCGGTAAGTTCGAGTTCGACGAATCGAATGCGTTCGAAGGCGTCGAGAAATCGACGGATATCGGGCGTATGTCAGGACGGAGATGCGAGAACACGGTAAACACGATCATCATAATTTAGGAACAGAATGTTCGATGGAAGGCGGAAGCGTACCGTGAAAAATGCTAGCAGTAGCTGCGAGTGGCTCGAGGTGAGCACGTAGAAAGAAGGAGTTTGCACGGACGATAGCTCTTGCTCGATAGGTGGAATTCATTTGCAATTCCGTGTCACCGAGGTAAGTAGGTAGGTGGGTGCGATAAAAGGTTGGAATTTATGCGGGCCAAGCGGAAACGTACGATTCGGAGCCGCTCGTAAGCGAGTTTCCGCGGTGATATCGCGTCGCTTTTGGCATCCTTCGCTCGTCTACGCGCGCGTAAACCTCGCACGTACGCGGATACGTAACCAGTCGAGTTCCCGCGCGCTCTAATCTTTCACGATATCGTCGGCGAACTCCTCCGACCCAGTTCGTGCTAACTTTTACCCTTATTATATTATTACTTTATTATTATTTTGTTACTATAGGTTTATCGGAAAGTCGTTTCGTTTTTTTATTAAAAAAAAACGTTGCTTTTTATGGTTTCTTTGTTTTTATGAAAAACTGTTGGGAAATAACGAAATGACTTCCCGAACAACCTAATATATTATTATTACGTTATTGTACATTTTGTTTCGCAACAAGAAAAGAAGAGCTTCTCCTTTTGATCACGCAGCTGCGCTCCAAATCGCGTCGAAAATTTCGATTTCAACGAGTCGCGCCACCCACGGCCTCGTAAAGCGAACGTCCGCGTCTAAGTAACGCGCTCATTAAGCCTATCGACCACCGTTATCGCGAACGATTGTTCACGACGTCGTAAATTTCATTCATTTGCGTCTTAATGTCGTCTCGATTGTAACCTCGATCTCGATACTTTCTCTTTCCTTTGCGCGACGAGAGGCGCGAGAGACAAAAAGGAAGTAAAATAACTTCGACGTATCATAGTAAAGTATCAACGACGAGTCGACGAATCCGAAGACTTCGCGTCCTAACGTCTCGTTCGCGAGAAATCGCGTTTTGCCACGTTTTCAAAGCGAATCTTCGCCGTTTCTTGCCTATCCGACACCGAGGCGAGTCAAAACGCTGGCAACGGGATGCTAAAGACACGCTACAGTGCCTCGCGTCTCATCGAAATATCGTCGTTCGTACGCCAGTCGCGACTCCAAGAATCGCCGGTTATTTCTCGCAGGTAGGAAACGGCGCTCTCTTTTCCATCGGTTTTTCTATCCTCGGATCTGGGATGCGTCATTCTCGGAATTTACGTGGCAACTCGGTGGCATTATTTCGATCTAAGGCTCGATTGTTTCGTCGAGCACGCGGTATTAATTCACCGTGCGAATTACGCGTTTATTAAAACGACTCGAGACGTGTACTTTTTACAGAGTGAATTTTTACTCGGTTTTTCGCAGCCGTCGTTACGGCGTAATATCGCGTGGCGAGCAATTGGATCGATCCCAGTGCGAGGGAAGACGCGGAACCGCGGCGATGTCGTTAATTTCGCGCTTCGATGAAAGAACACGAGGCATACCGAAAAGAAATGGCGAACAATATAATATTTATATCGGTAGGAAGAAACAGACGGCGTCTCGGCGTGAAAACGATGGTTTCGAGAACTAAAGGGGGAGAAAATAATCACGACTCGTGTCGACGATGCTTATCTCGTTAATTACTGCGCCCTGTTCTCGACTCACGTCGGGACGCCATACGAAATTAAGGGCGCCATCGTTGTCATCGCGCCCCCTCGGGTGTTCGTCGATTTCCTCTTGGAATTTAACGAGTTTCTTTTTTTACTAGACTCTACTAGACTATTTTTCCACCACTCCGGCCTGCATCGATTTACTCGCAACGACTCGCCACGTTGCCACGCAGAGTCGAGATCGGTAAAATAATTTTATTTAACCATTAAATTAAATCTTTTTTATAAAATTCTTATTCAATATAATATAAAATAATTATTCGAATTAAATTTATTTATAATTGATCGTTTAAACGTGACGTTTGTCAGACGTCTTCTATCGAACGTAGTCGGTCATCGAACCTCTGGCCTTTAAGTAGGCAGCTTCTAAGTTTCTCGACGCGTTTTCTATGCGTTTCTTTGCACTTCGTTTCACACGTTTCGCAAAAAAATTAAACACAGGATCGATGCGCGCTACCCGAGAGCCTTGAGCAAGATATTTATCGTTCCGACATGCTCGCTTTTTTGACAATCATCGCGCGAGCCAGCTTGGCCGCCATCTAAAAAGTAGCTCGTTAATTAACTCGTGACGTGTCGCAATTAACTCGTTAAGCGGATCATTTTTCAATGGAAGCCTCTGTCGTGGCAATTAATACGTCTTCGTTTTTTCTCCAAGAGCGAGAACCGATCTTCCGATCCGATTTCAGCGAATATTTCGTCTCGATCGAATGATAAATTATCGACGATATCGAGCGGACGTTACGATTCGTAGCTCGGTGTTGCGTGGTTTCTACGCAAAGCGAGCCACCAAAGCGTTCTTAGCTCCTTTGGCGTTTCCACGAGCGTCGAACTTCAAAATCGTCGCATCGAAAAGCCAAGCGCTTCGCCTCCAAAGACGAAACTATCGCGGAGCTTTGGATTTTGATCGCGAGATTCGATTGGCAGAGACCAAACGAAGCGAGGGCAACCTGCTTACTCCACACAACGAGACAAAGGTCAAAGAGACTTCCTCGGCAACGAGTTACGTCTTGACAGATTGTCACGTGCAATGTTGCCCCGTGCTGTCGATGCGAGCACGTGCTGATCGATATCCCGGGACCTCGAACTAAGCTCGAAGTACCTCGCGACGAAGAATATGAAAGAAGGAAACCGTCGATCGCTTTCTTCCTCATTTCCTTAGAGAAATCCACGTCGTATCCTAATCGAGGTCTCAAACATTTGACGCGACCTAAGGATTCTTCTTGATAAAAAGAACAATTTGGCTCAAAAAATGTAATACGAATTACGTTAACCTCCTGCCCAACAGTGCAAGAGATCAACTGGAAACTTGGCCACACGTCGAGACATATAGCCGTTCGCGTGCCGAACCTGTGCAACTCGTATGCGAATCGCGCGTGACTAAAGCAAGAAGATATCGAGCTCGTTTGAATTACGAGTTTGACCCGTGTTGTTTACGTTCGTTCCAAACTATGTACCACGAGCAGAACTCGTCTTGTTTACCTTCAGCTCAGTCGAAGTACCAGGAATCAATCTCGTGTTTTTCGTTTTTGGACTGAGTTTCTTACCACGACACTGTAAGTTAGGGGGATGAAAAGAAACATCATAAAAGAAGATAGAAAATAAAAAGTTTCGAAAAACAGTGAGAAATATAACCGACGACGGACGAGTCGTATCGACGACATTCTTGATGCGGTCTAGTGTTGACTCTTTGCCGGCCAAAGTGCTACTAAAATTGTCTACAATTTTTCTACAAATTCGTAGAAAAATCGTTAACTACGAATATCATCCTCGACGACCTGATAATTTTAGTAGAATTTTAGTATGATAGAATTCGAAGAAAATTTGTAGAAAAACTATTAACTACAAATTTCATCCTTGCCGACCCGATAGTAGAACCTGCGTGACACTCGCCGGCTCCGACCTAACGGCGATACGACAAAGTGTTAAACTAAGGTTATCTTTGTCGTAACGCATTCCTCGGTCTGGCGATGACCGAGTTACGTCATCGTTTACCACCTTGGGAGACACGCGGGACAAGAATCGAATGGATGATGCCCTCGAGTCGTTGCCTCGTCGCTCGCGTCTCGATGGAGCAGCATCCTTAAGACGAGTCCGCGTACTCGCACCCGCGAGGATTCATCGCGTTTCGAATTACCATCTTCGACGTTGCGTGATGCATCGGCCGTCTCTCTCGCACTGGCTCGAGGCATCGAGAGAGCCGAATCACGTCGGGTCGGAGACGCGCTCTTACGATCTCGCCGTTCCCACGATCGATCGCCCCACCGAGGAGGAAAGAAAGCGAGAAAAAACAATCGGCTTTGTTTTATCCTGCCGACGCACGGCTCACCGCGCCTTTCTCGACGATCGAAGACGATCGATTTGATCGTTTCGACGCGCGGTAACGAGGATGAATTTTTATGCGCTCCACCGAGTCTTCCCCTTTTCTTTCTTTTATCGCGTGTTTTTTTCTCTTATTTAATTTAGACCGCGTTGAGCGAGGAGAACACGAAGAAAAAAAAAGGAAGAAGAGATACGTTAGGTTTGATAATTATTCGTGTCTGCGTCTTCCGAGAAAAATGATGCGAGTTTTTTCGAACGACTTTGTTCACGAGAGTTGAAGATAGCAAACAGATCGACGAAGACCGCGTTAAATGAAAAGAAAGAGAAAAAGAAGAAAAGAAACGTTGATGATAATTACTTCGTCGTCGATTAATCAATTTACCTTACATTTTAAGGTAAATTACCTGCTTTTTCTCAAAGCCGTGCTTATCGAGATAAGTTTTCTAAACGAGTGGAGAATGGAGTGAGACTACAGTGTGAAAACCAGAACGGTCGATTTCGGAAGTCTCGGATGCTTTTAAAAGTGTAACGTGCTTGGGATTTATTGGATAACGTGGATGGTCGATAGGATGGCGTGAAATATCGGTCAGCCGGTGAAATATTAACTACGATAATGGAAAGCATCGTGCAGAGAAGCCTGCAGGTTATCGTTCTCTATCGATTCGATTTTTACTTTATAGAAGAAAGTTTATCTAACACGAATGGTTACGGTGAAAATGTCACGATCCAAAGAAAGTCCAACAGAGATCCTAAGTCAATTTCTTAATGTGATTTTAGATAGTATTCGCAGTTTTCACAACGCATCGAAGGACACGCAAATTGCATTTATCGATGAATGCAATTGCATCGAATAAATCGAGATACGAAATCAATACAAGAAACTTACGATGAAACGACTCTAAAGCTTTAAGAAGTCAAGCGAATCCAGGAAGCAAAAAAACAATAAGAGACCGTAATTTCGAACTAGCGATGCATGCGAGAATTTACGATTTCTATCGCGTCGAGTCACGAGGCAACCTTCGAGACGTTAAAAGTCGAAGACGATCGAAAATCCCCGAAGTCGCGATTTCTCGATGCTTTGAAAAATGCTGAAGAGTTTGGAGAGAAAATTTTATGACTTACGAAGAGATCGTAAAAACAATCGGATCGGTCGGACGATGTATGGTCTTGATATCCTTACGTGATACGCGAATCGCATATATTTGAAGAACCCGAGTGTTTTTAGACCCTGTCGTTAATACAGAGCGTCATTAATAATAGCCGAAGGACTCGTGCCGTCGATTTTTCTTCCGCGTAAGGCGGCAAAAAATGAAGGTGGAGGTGTCGACGCGGGCTGCGATAAACGCACGTGCAAGAACGCCCAGATTAAATTTATATCGGTGCTGTGCGTCGATCGAACGGACCGATCCTCGTCGATCGAAGAACGCGTCGACTAAAAATCGGTCGCTCGGTCGAGCTCTATAAATCAAGCTCTATAAATCGCCTCGCGCGATATTGCATTCCTTTTAGCGCGTTGACTTTCTAGATCGATATTTCACTCTATTCCTGATAATTCGTTTATCGCGCTACGCTCTACGCGCGCGTATTTCTACGTTTCATGAAATTTCTAACGGAAGTCCGTGTAAAAGCTGCGTCGCGTGCCGAAGCACGCGCGATAACGTGGCATCGTCTGCCTGTTTATTTATTTAATTGAACAATACTTT
Source organism: Liostenogaster flavolineata (assembly GCA_025433975.1). Taxonomy (NCBI): domain Eukaryota; kingdom Metazoa; phylum Arthropoda; class Insecta; order Hymenoptera; family Vespidae; genus Liostenogaster; species Liostenogaster flavolineata. The sequence goes on from JAITYT010000412.1 coordinate 175,483, forward strand.
GTAATAACCGAAAAATTCGCCTGGTCTCTAAAGCCGAAAGTATTCTTCGTATTTTTAGATCGTTTCAATTTCGACCCAGGCCAAACGAACTCCGTCAAGAATTTCTTACGAGAATGAAATATAATATAACGTATAAAATTATCAGCGTAACGTAAAGGATACGGGGTGCGGTTCAGCGTGTAACGACAGCGATGCTTTCGTCGTAAAAAAAAAAA
>JAITYT010000412.1:225608-236155 GCA_025433975.1 Liostenogaster flavolineata
GAGAAGTAAATCAAAAGTGTTCGGCCAATGTGCGTGCGCTTGGACCGATTCTTTGTTGTATTATCGAATTGGGTTCCTCGACAATAGCATTCCATTAACTAGATGGTTTTCCACAGTCCACTCCCTCAAATATAACAGAATATAGATACAATTTGCGAATTATCTCACGACATCGAAAAGTATGCCAATTTGACTGTCTTTCTTTAAACGAAACAGAATTTTTGTTCTGAAGAGATCTTGAAACTGTCCTAATCATTGCTTTAGTCGTTACGTTTACTGTTTGTTTGTTTATTATTGTCGCTGCTTTCCTAGGGATTACAGGCATTTTTGACATATACACAGTAGTCCAAATCCAACAGTCATAAAACACAATGGCATCCATATCCCACCTAGTACATGATTTGTTTTGTTGGTGTAAATAATCACTTTTCAATTAACGAAACCTATCTCTACATATTACTTCCGATATAATACATTACTCACGAGTTTTTAATAACAATCGATAAGTTTCAACTGCATTTTATTATAGAACTGTGTTTTTATTGCGTTTTCAATGCGTCTAGGCAGTCTGTGCGTCCCGTATCTCTCGAATAGGGACTAATTTTGCGTCTAGCACTAAAAGGGCTAATCGGTACTTCGATGCTTCGTCTAAGTGACGTATGCAGTAAGAATAACAACAAAATAAAAAAGTCGGCCAATGCATCGTGCTTTCTTTTATAATGTCTCGTACAAACTTACTTATATTACAAATCGCTTAGTAAATTATTAATTAATTCGTGTGCGCTCGGCCGATCTACCGAAGAGGCAGGAGATGCGACGTCATTCGAGCGAACGTTTCTGTGAACGAGAGGTGTAGATGCACGTATTTTCCACCTAACTCTGCTACATCGAGTAACCGTCTTGATTGTAGAGATACAGAAAATATTCGAGGAAAAAGTCGTATTAGTATACGGACGTCGCGGCTGCATTAACTTTGTTGCCGTATTTAAAATATCCGACGTTTTCCGACTGTGTCGTGTTACGATCAAAGCGTTATCGAGGAAACCATCTAGCTAATACTTGATATTTGATTTCGCGCGAATAGACACCACGGTCTTCCTTAGCTAAAGAACGTGGCATTCGCCTACAAAAACATCCATTCAAAACAACGTTTTTCTATTCATCGCGTACAAACACAAACTGTTCTAGCGCAGTTTACGTGCCTGCGTACGAACGTGATTATTCGGAAGCACTTGGTCGAAAACAAAGACGATTAAAACCGACTTTTCATCCATTTCTACGTCTCATTTCCCTCGCGGTGGTGTCTCGGGTGACTCGTCGTTTCATAGGGCGCTCGATTGGCTTTACGAGCATCGCTGCTATTGGATCAACGTTGTCGTTTCGACGCGATTGCTACGGACGAAATTCACCATTACAGTTTTTGATTTTTCTTTTATCCGTCGAAAAATCGACGGAGCAAATGACAGCGTCGAAATTAATTTTACATCGAACAGGCAAACTGTTTCCCATATCGTAAATCTTTTGAAGTTTTAATGACGCTCAGATCGATCGAGCAATTTCACGTATAATTTCGATGCTTCCGATGCTATAAGGCTTACCGAAATACGCGCTAAGAATCGAACGGTTAGTCGATTAATAACTTTTCGATTAGCGTCAACAACGCGACGGAATAATTAATAGATTTGTAGAAGTTGAATATCACGTCTATCATATTTTTATTTTAGGCGCGAGTCGATGAAGGCTTCGGTTATTAAATATCCAAAGTCCCGTGTAAATCATTGAAAGAAGTCGGTAGAAAAAAAACTATAAATCTATTATGCTTAAATTGAACGCTTTATTGCGCTGTAAATTACGACACGATATCGAGAACATCGTATATCGACTGTTTTGGTTCTTAAAAGTTTGACTACTTTAGTTTTGACAAAGTGAGCGCACAAGTCTTCGATTTATGCAAGAATGTTAATCTTCGCAATACCATTACGCGAACTAAAGTGATTTAAAATTACTGATGCAATTCTCGAGACATTTCAGGGTCGTTAGCGTCGAAGAATGAAATATCGAACCTATTTTGGCTGTACGAAAATTACGAAAAGACTTCGTTCGTCTTCGAAGTACTTCTACAGTAAATTATCGAACGTATGCGCACGCATACCGATATAATCGCTAGTACGTGCAAAATATCGATGGTATCGATAGGAAAGGATCCAGTTCGAAACCGAAAAACGATACGGAAAAGTCACGGATGAAACGTCGCTAATAACGGAACTCGTACATACGGGCAGCGCAGTTTTCTCTCGAGATACGCGTACGGCAAAAGCGAGCCGATATCGAGCTATCGATAACAAAAAAAAAGCGAGAAACAAAGGAGTAAGAAAAAAAGAAAAAAAAATATGTGGCGCGCGCTCCACGCGTCGCGCCTTGTTCATACTCGAATAGCTCGGATCTAATGCCGTTTTCACCGCATTACTTTTTTCCTTTTCATCGGTCTATCTGACTACTGTTGCCCCTGGCCAGAGCGCACTGTATCGCATTTCCACCATCTATGTAACCTTATAACGCGTCTATTTTCCTCTAGCAATCGTAAACCGCAATGTTGTCGGCGTTAAAAACGGACTCGAGCGCGCGCTCTTACGGTTAACTCGCCGTTTCTCGCGGACAATTTAAATATTCAATCGCCATTTTATGATTTACTTACTCCGATAAATTACGTGGACGGTGAGCAACGCGGAACGCGCGACGTACGTACTCACCAACGAAATCGGAAATTCTGCGGCATCTGATACGGCGAAACGATCGTCGATTCCTTATTCCGTGGCGCGTTTCGAATATCTACATATTTATGCACGACGAGCGCCGGTGTGTCCGTGCACAAACCGATAACACAAAAGTCCACGGTTAGCGTTATGAAACGACTTTCCGCGTACCGTGCCGATTATTATTATTATTATTATTATACATATATATATATATATCTATTTATACACGTAAATGATATTTACCGTGTCGGAAACGACCGTCTGCTTTTTGCACCGTAGATCTTCGTTACAATGTCGCAAGTTATTTATAAGAGATAACCAGATCTTTGGATTATTCAACGTAACGTCGATAATTGTGATCACAGATTCTTACGTAATGAAAAACTTGCCGTCCAATTGAGATCATAGATTTTAGATACGTACGTAAATAAGGTACTTGTCAACTTCGTTTCCTATAATTCTTTTCTCGCGATTATTATTGATACTTTGATATTCGCTCTTAACGTCGTCGGTATATCGTTCTGTCACGCGTCTTATTAAACGACTTTTCGTATTGACGCTGATAGCGTGTAAATCGCTTATCTTTTTTGTCAGTCGTAGATTTAGAAAAAAAAATCTTGCTTATCATGAAAGTCATTTGTCATCGAGCATCGAGACATTTTCATCAAAATCGAAATTGAAAGGTTTCGAATCGAATAAAATGTAAATGAGACAATGCATAAATTGCGTGACTTACATTGGTTTTACGTAAAAATTGTATTTTTATTCGCATGACTTAAAAGAAGATCGCTCAACGTGACTGGAAACCATCGTCTAGTTTTAAAGTGCAGCTAGAAAATCACTATATTTCCAAGTTACGTATTGCTTCGGAAACGCAGAGAATCTAAGCGTCGGTCATTCAAAATTATTACACCGTAATTTTTTCGAAAACGCGCGAGAGGCGAACGTTCGCTTTTTGCTCGATAAAGTCTCGCGCGGAGGTTTATCGCCATGGAAAACTCCCTCGAAATCGGTAAGAGGAGCGTCGTAATACCTCCTAGTCAACATTTACAGGGCTTTGCCCTTGTATAATAAAACATCCATCTCTCTCTCTCTCTCTTCCCCTCTTTTAGTTTCTCACGCAGTCAGCCGGCAGAGAAACAACGTACGAAAAATCACGGTGCTCGCGCCGCCTCCCGGAAGGTTTAGTTTGGCTCGTTTACGGGCGATTCGGTATAACGGTCCGGTAAAACGGCGTCGAGTAAACGTCGTTATTCCGGTGGTGCCGTGAGTAATTCCGCGTTGTTGAGTCGGGGGGAATTACGGCTGCCGCCGGTCCGTTGGAATTGCGCCAACCGCGCTTCGAAGGAAACCCGAACGTCCGCGTTCGCGTTCGCGTATGATCCGACCGATTCGAATATCCGTTCGCGCGGCAAGTGGGTCGTACGAGTCTTAAATTGCGGTATTATGAGCGAAATTAGGGAAACGTACTCGCGTATGCGCGTACGAGAGCGAATAGAGACGGCCAAGACGGTGTCTGGACCGTCGCCAGCCGATCTATCCGTCCCCAAGTCCGTCTGTTCGCTTGGAATACGGGAGAACGTTTTATGCGCGCTGTTACACGTGTACGTACGAAGAGTAAAATCGAGATCGCATCACCGAACGCAGAGGAGCCTCTTTCTTTTATCTTCGTTCGAAGATTATATTTTATCTCTTGCGTTCGTGGTTCCCCCGCAAAAAGGAAGAAGAAGAACGTTTGCGAGGATCTTCCAAAGATATCGCGTTCGTTCGTTGCGCTTCAAAGGCTAAAATGATTTTTTGTTCGTCTGTGATTTTTATTAAATTGCGAGAATCGATCTGTACGATTTGCGTACGTGTTAAAATTATTTATTTTTTTATCGCTGAACGAACTCTATTTACATTTAGCCGAGGGTAGGGCGAAGCTCGTTAAACGCGTACATAGGCTCTATTAATTTCATCGAAATGCAATGCAACGAGTTCGGGTGTTTTTGCGTAAAAGCACGATCGAACGATCGTGCGAAAAAAGAAAATCAATTAACCGAATCGATCGTACCTGCCAATTATATCGAGCAGCCGGTGTCTCGCCGCGTGACTCTCCGGATGAACCAGACTCGCGATCTCGAAACGCAAGATCATCGCGCCTTCTTCTTGCGTCGACTAACTCGACTGCCTCGTTAAAAAAAAAAATGCGCTATCGAATCACGACGAAAAATATAAACGTAGCGCATAAAAACGCGTAACCATGCTCGATAGCTCCTATAATCAAATTTCCTCCTCTTACCAACGGAATAGCATTGTAAGTATGCGAGTAAGTAAGCAACGTGGGATCGATCGGTGATAAAATATTCGATCGGGATACGCCGTGGAAGCATCGTTAAGTGCGCTATTTGGCTGAATGACTGACTTTTACTGCGGATTTTGGAACGCGGCCAGGTCTCGATACGAACGGAATCCACTTCGATTGCAAATCTGGCACCTCGTGAACGAAGGCACGCAAATATCGTTTAACGTAATGCTTCGAGTTCCGATGTCGTTCACGGGCTTGATCTACGATCAAAATCTTTGCGTTTATGATTTCAATATTTTCACAGTTTCATCGTCGCGATATCAACGATTTCCATGCGTCTTAACGTCGAAACGTTTTCGAAGAGTATTTGTACGTTATACTTCCTTATTTTACCGAACGCTAAAATTTCACTGTCTTATCCGTCGTAATTCGCAATTTATAATTGCGTTAGACTGGAAGGATGCTTGGAACGACGATGGAAGAAAGAAATGGCTGTCAATCTTCGTTGAAATTGATTTATTCGAAAATCGTGTGAATCACGCGCGATGCGGTTTAGGAATTTCCGCTTCCTTTTTTTGCGATGTACACGGAACACGCGCACACCGATGCAAAAAACGCTCTATAGTAATAAGCATACGCTATACAGCGAACGCGCTCGTGACGCATTCGAGCAGTTAATTTAAAAATCTAAGCGCGTGGGTACGTACGTAGAAACTTATGTAGATGCGTTACTTTTAAACGAACGCGCAAACAACTATCGATGTTTCATTCATAATCGATCCATTAAAGGATGATCCAAAGTACGTCTCTCAACGCGCGTCTTTCCGCGTATTGTAGATCGTTCGTATTGCCGTCATACGTATAAAATTATCTTTCTAATTCTATTTTATCGCAATTTTCAACGCGAGTCAGCAAAAAAGATATTCTCGAAGGTGATGCTTCCTACCGGAGAAACGAGTTTCTCAACGTTGTCTCGCGCATGCACAAAGTGCAATCTGTTACGTTGCGCGATTGCGTTGAAAGTGCGATTCTAAGCTTCGAATAGGCGCAACTGTGGGTAAATTTTCTTCCGCAAGATGTCTTCTTCGTTACAATTCTCAAAAAAACGAATTTTTCATCGATCGACCGAGGGCCTATCGCCGTCGGAAATGTCCTTCAAAATTTCAAAGAGCGCGTCGCTCGAAGGTTCGTCGCCATTTTGAGCCGTATTATACGTGCTCCTCTGCAATTATACATTCATCGTCTTCCTTCGTGGATGGATGCCGTCGATATATCCAAGAAATAACGATAATATCCGCGTAGAATCGATGATGACACATTATTCCACGAGATGTCCGAAATTTATGGAAGTCGTTACGACGTTGCGTCGTATCGTAATTATACCTTTTGCTAGAAATTAATTTCGTTGGACGAGCGGTCGTTAGCCGATCGCACGGATCATCGATCGCGTCTTCTAAAGTTAGACGAAGTGTTACTTTGTCGTCGATGATGCGGGAGACATCGCAACGATCGTGGAATGAAAAATGACGCAGGATGTAACATTTTATGTATAATCAGAGTGGGTAATCGTTCGCGTGTGCTTCCCATATAACGCGATCGCCTTCCGTGATCGCGAATTAAGGTCTCTCGATACCACGCTATCGGACTTCTCCTTTTTCTTCGGCTACGAAAGAAGAACATGTTCGAAGATTTTTGCCGCAGTATGTGTGACAGTCTTGATCGAGTCTTATTTCGACACACGGCTAATGACACGTTTACTTAATTTGCCATCCGTTCGCGAGGAACTCGTTAGATCGTTTCGCGAGTCACTCTAATGTTGACAGCGATGAATTTTATAATTCGCCTTCGTCTGCGTTCTCTCGAATCGTTCTTCGAATAAAAATTAAATAAAAATTAGAAGTTCGAGGGCAATCGCGATCGCCATTTCAATTTCCGAGCAAGTCGGAGGAATAAAATTGTTCCAAAATGCGAATTTAAGGACACGCCGGCGGTCCTATCGGAACCATTCTTCTCGCGTATCTATTTTCAACATCGTTACTGCCAATCGTTGACCGAATCTTAATTCTTGCAGATGCAAGAATTATCGGAATGATTTTTCGTACAAAAAAAAAATTTTTTTTAAATGAAAAAGACAAATATTTTACGAAGGAACGTGATTTCTTTTCCATGGTTTCTTGCATGCACGAATACGTTCGTGCACGTGGTCGATGCGTAAGCGCATGCGCTAGATCCGCGTATGCGCGCACGAGGAAACGTGCATTTTCGTATGAATGCACGCACGCGTGTGAGTCCTTTCGTATGCATGCTTGCGCCTATGTTGAGCACGTTGCTACGCGCGAACTCGACCGATCGGCTCATTTCACATTCTACGCGTTAATCCGCGTCCGTCTGCTCGCCGCATCCTCGTTGGCTTCGGCCCTTCTCCGGCTACGTCTGCTCGCTCCTTTTCGCCCCTTCTCCTTAGCTCGAGTCTCGTCTCGTCTCGTCTTCGACTCTTCTTCGACTCTTCTTCGACTCTTCTTCGACTCTTCTTCGAATCTTCTTTATCGTCGTCTTCTTTAACGAGCGTCGAGCGAATTGACGCGCCGTTCGTCGTTCGGATATCGTGGATATTTAAACGGTCGTTAACACCTTCGCCATCACGCGAATTTTACCAACGTGACATCGATCCCAGCTAATTCGAATTTGATTTCTACCTATCGTGCGGAATTTCTCTCTTTTTTTTAACCGCTTTTACGCATATAAGTCGTCAATTGAATTTGTACGTCTCTGCGTTTGATTATCCATATAAATTTCGTCGTAACGTCCGACTACTTCCGACTAACAGCGGAATTTCTTCTGTGCGATTCGTTGTGTCAATTTTCGTAAGAAAAAAGGTCGCGTCGCGTCTCTTTTCGATAAGAACAAAAACGTATCGAATAAGGAGAACTGACCGATGTCGTATTGATTATAAGGATGTCACGAGAAGCATTACCGAATCTTGTCGCAATCTCACGTATCTCACCTGGCGCGAACGGAAAGGGACACGAAATAGGCTTGGGGCTTAATGCGTAAAAGTGTCGTCGCACGATGGAAACGATTGGAGGACGGAACGCAACGGCACGAAACGGCAGGAAGAGGAGTACGCGGTTCAGCGGCATTGAAGATAAGAAGTTAAAGGCTGACCGTAAAGTCCTCAATTAACGTCGTCGTCGACGAGACGCGGCAACGTGTAACGTCATTATTAAAATGTATTCTCGAGGAGGGCCCCTAATTAGAGCCGTCGTACACCGGGTTAAAGTCTCAAAGAATACTGCAATTTACACCTGCCATGCTCGCTCATGGTAGCCTACATACGTACGAGCACGTACGTATCATTGTGCTCGTACAAAGGCATCCTTCGTAAATGCCACGTGCTTCGGCTCGTAACTGAAAGCGTGCAATCTCGATCACCACGCGTGTCAAACCGCAGCCTAAATCTTGCCTTTTCATCGCGACGATTTTCATTACGGCTGATCGCCAGAGCAAACGTGACTCCAGCCGTGCTCATCGACGTTACATCGAGGATACCGAAATATCCGCGTCGATAATTCGAGAACCTAGCGTCGTTCAGATTTGTCCGATCGATCCTCCTTCGACTGTCAAAGAAAGAAACCAAACGACCGACGTGTCTTGTGCTTCGCTCTTTGTCCTTCTATCTTATTATCCTTCCTCCTATATGGAGTAGCCGTAGCGATTCCAACGTGCTCGATATCTTTATCGATCGTTTTTTCCTCCTGGTTCAACAGCGATCTCTCGAGCCTTAAGAAATCGATCGATCAGCTCTCGTCGTTACCGTGGAAATTAACGACCTTCCGGAGCTTTCTTCGACGAATGAAAGATCTCCTTCGCAGAGTCGTAAAAAGGCATTCTTCGACGCGGAAGGAACGATATAAGATCCACCGAGACCGGAGAACGTCGATCGAGGCGAGATGAAGCACGAGCGCACGTGCGCGATAAATTACGTTACGCGATGACGTCGACGAAATGATTCGTGAGGTAGTGGAGTTTACGCACGACGCGCCACACCTCGTCGTATCGGTGCGTTTGGAGTAACGCGACACTCGCCGGCACCGGCGTATCACCGCGCGGAAACGCATCTTAACGCATGTACCGACCGATAATGACAATGGCCACGCGTGCGCATCTCGAGCCGAGTACCTATGCATGTAGCTACCTGCATTCGTTATTCGATTACTACCTCGTAACGCGATATAGTCCGCCTCTGAGACGAGTCGTAACGCAGAGAGCGGCGCCAAGTGCGTTTCCCTCCTGTCGTAACTATAATACATTCGATATCTCGTCCGAGTCTTTAGCGTATTTTCTTCCTCTCCAATCTGATTTTTAACTCTTTCGAACAAGGATTTTTAGACAGTAAACAATCCATGTTCCACAGCTATTTCATTCTTATCAAATTTAACACGTCGAGTTTATTTTAATTATCGAAGAAATAAAATGACGTAAAACTGATTTAGAAAATGGTAAAGAAAATATTTAGTCAATCGCGGAATCTGTTGGTGAACGGAGCGAGCCTTGAAGTAGGTCAAATTTGACAATTCGACAAATTCGAGGCGCTCCTTTTTTCCCTATCTAGAAAACAAACTCGAATCTCATATGGCCAACATAGCGGTCAACGTGTTAATCTAATTTCCAACAGCTGATTGCTAATACAAATCTTTTATCAGAAATTTCTCAGAAATAAAAATAATAATAGGTACTTCGTTATTTCCAGTTATGTTGTAATGGATGAATAATCGATATCGAGAGTCGAATCGACACGTTGCGTGATTTAAAATGATAATTATCGCTATTGTATTATCGATACTGCTTCAGCACCAATGTATATATATATAACGATACTGCAATAGACGTTTTTGTGCGATAGCCAGTGCCACGCCATACGCTCGTCGTGCCAAAATCGGAGCTGGTCGTTCGGTCGTGGTCGCGTCTTTCCGTTAAAAGGAATCGTCCGGTCTGGGAAATTGCACTGAAAGGAACGAAGTCGAGTGAGGCGAATGGAAAGGAACGAGAGAGAGAGAGAGAGAGAGAGAGAAAGTGAAAAAGAGAGAGGAGAGAGAGTTATCGGTGTTTATCTAAACGGCATGCACCGCGAGTGTTGACCCTGAGTTGCGTAAACGCATGCTTCACGCATGCCATCGCGACGAGCGACGCGATTCAGCTTCCTCCTGTCATGATTCCTTCTGTCGCGCTGATGATATCGCGGCCACGTCTTTCTTTTCCTATTCTTGTCCGTCGCCGCGAAAGAAAGAAGGAGATATCGCGTTTCCACGGTGGCACCACGGTCCTTCCTTCGCATTTTTTATCCGATGACCAGCTCAGGAACGAATCGAGACCGCAAAAGAATATTTCACCGTGTCACGTAACAGAACTTGCGTTTTCCCGATCTTGATCGTGAGAGAGAAACAGAAAGGACAGTGGGGGGGGAGAGAGAGAGAGAGAGAGAGAGAGAGAGAGAGAGAACGAGG